>JAUMTR010000019.1:1041402-1065768 GCA_032270685.1 Microctenopoma stevenorrisi | reverse complement strand
TGTGTGCGTGCTGTAAAATGATATGCTGGAGCCCTAAGCAGGTGCTTAGTTTGCTTACCCCTTGGGTTGGCACTGGTTGTGACAGAAGAGCATATCATTTTACAGCACGCACACATATATATATATATAAAATTTATTTCATGTATGACTATTGATTATTATTCATGAAAGGTATATTATTGTACAAAAACACAGTAGTTTGGTTGATTTAGATTTGTGATTATATTGAAGAATTTAGATGAACTTCATTGCAGTGATTTGATGAGTTTTTTCTGGTTTTTTATCAACCTAATTTCATAAGTTGCATGAACTGTTAATTAAAAAGCTTTAGTTCAGATTAAGTGATAGGTTCTGAAAATAAAAAATATATATTTATATTTATAAGAATGAGAAATATTAAGTTGAAAATATGAAACTTTGATGTATTTACAGGAAGTTAATTAAAAAATAAGAGCTGATTCATTAATTAACAAGATCTGAAAACCTGTGCTTGTTTCAGGGATCTGTACACAATGTATTATAAGATGTGCCTTACAATTTAACAACATGGAAGCTGTTTATACATTTCTGTGTGTGTTTGTGTTCATGAGTATTGTTCTGCAAAACACACATTCCTCCTCCTCCTTCTCCTCCTCCTCCCGTATGACTGGTTCACTGTTGTCAGAGCTTTTAAACGAACAGTGCACAGTGATAGAATCATATGGAGACACAGACATTGACACAAACACATGGACTCTAGACACTCTGATGTCCACTTACGCATGCGAACACGCGCAACGCCGCACACCCACATTGTTTTCAGCACAATGCCTAACGCTCTGTCAGATGTGAATACAACAGGTGCATAAACATCACCGGATTCTGGGGCCAGTAACACGCCTGTGTGTGTGAGGGTGTGTGCGAGTGAGCATCGCTCTCCCCGATTGTACAAAAGTTTTCAAAAACAAGAAGTTTGGGCAAAGGAAGTGAGCTCCACTTCCACTCATTGTAGCATGACGCGCTGTTCAGACAATACGATTTCATTTTTTCATCTAACACATCTTTCCTATAATGTGAGACTCTCACAATGTGGTTTATCTGGGAGCATCAGACTCTCACAGATGGAAAGGGGGAAAAACTGTGCCTACTCTTTAAAGGAAATGTAACATCTGTCTGGACCGCTTCCTTTCTCTCGTTAAGAAAAGACGATGTCATTATGCTATGTAGAATTTGTGGCTGGTTGTGAATGCAATTTTAATAGTGTGAGTGTTAGCAGCTAATAAATCCTGTTATTTTCTCTGACCATGTGTAAAACGCAGATCATGCAGTATCAGTCTCACTGACACTAAATCACTGGCGCCGTCAGTATTCATCAGACAAAAAGAGAAAGGAGGAGGTATTGGACCGCTGATAAACAACAGCTATTGGCAGCATTTTCCTACTATTTTCACACCACTCTCACTCACAGCAGATGGTTTGTGGCGACTTCAACCCGAGGACAAGTCGTGATCTACACGTCATAACAACTTGTAAACTGAGGTTTCTTCTTCTGCAGTGATTCACTGAGCTGGACCAGCCAACCATTGCTGTCTCTCCCAACGACACGTTGCTGCAAACTCTCCGTCAGCTAAAAAGCAATGACACGGGTCATTTTTGCAGTGTATTCCCACTCTAAACGGACGGATGCCCACTGATTGCCCAACAGGCAGCCTGGCATCTTAAAGCATCATGGCCCTTAATTTGAAACAGGTTCGTCCTCCAGGCTGGTCTGCTCACCTGACCGGAGTCCTGTTAGGCAGTAGTGTTCCTCAGGACCTACAGACAGTACTATGAAACATCAAGTTCAGACAGAGAACTACTTATGTTTAGACACCAACACTAAAGATGAGGAGTAGCAGTGATTAGGAGAAAGATCATAGTAACAATGATGTTTAAACACTGGACTCAAATACTGGTGTCTAGTGGGGAAGTTTCAGATTCTACAGGACAGAATGAGTTGTTCCCTCACCTTGACTCAAACAAGTTTCACAGACCTTCATCTACACCACCATCCCCACCTAAACATTCCTCAGTGCCAAAGCAAACAAAAGCAATGGGTCTACTTTACATCAGATTCTGTGCTAAGGAACTTACATAACAGAGGAGATTACACTGATCACCGGGGGGCACCGACCCTCTAATAGCCTCTTTCAGACACACACTTCTTTCTGTGGTGGCGGTGGTGGGGAGGGTGCTACTTTGATGTATAGCTTACTCTCGTATTGTAAATCATCTCTTAATTAGTCATTATGCATCAAAAATGGTTCCTGTGATATCATATAATGTCACATGTGAAGTAAACGCTGTGGACGAGCTCTTGGACACGTGACAGTCATGAGTATTAACATACAAGTGAGCCATGTGTAAAAGACTGACCTGAAAGAGATGATAAAACTCCAGAGGCATTCCTTGGTTTCAGGCTTCTGCCATAAAACCAGTAACAGAGAAATGTGCACGGAGTAGATGTAAAGTGTTGGAAAACTACATTGTGATATAAAAAACAGAACCTCTGCTTGTTTGATGTAACTTCATAGCGACAAAATAAGGAACACCTCTAGCCCGCACCACAGTTTTTGCACTTGGAGCCTGCATGTTTCAGCTTTTCTGCTAAATTGAAGAATTGGAGATGGAGTAGTAAAACAAAAACAACTAAAGCCTGCGCTGTGACCCTAGATTTATAAGGCCACGAAGAAACAGGCCAGTCCAACGTGCTCACATCAGTCGATAACAGAGACGAGTCCAACTCATTAGCTCGGTGTCTCAGTGTCATTTCCCTGGCAACCAGCGTACACAACGACTATCTTATCACCGTTGGATCATCCAAATGCTGACGAAGCTCTAACACATTATTATAAATAGTCTCTTTCTGAGATTTGGAATAGCACAAGACACTTTTCCATGTGTGTGATGTTTTACATTCCAGTTACATCCAGAGACAGGATGTTATGTTGCCACGGCTTTTAGTGTACGCTTGTGTCGCATGGTGATGACATTTCCTCCAGACGTGCAGTGACAGTGACCTTTAGCAAAATCATTATCATTCAGTGAGCAAATAATTCCCTCAAATTAGGTTTCACTAGTTGGTTTTTTTGATTCCAAGAAGAAAACATAATTAAGTATTAATTAATTGTCATTATCCCCTTTTAAGGTTTGTGCTGTGGGGGGGCTGTCCAAGCCGTCACTGAGCAACGTGTCCAGGGTGTCGCCACTCTATCACAGGGCAAACCTAACTACTGTGCCTGTGTTGGGACTGTGGGAGGAAGCTGGAGTACCCAGAGAGAACCCACGCAGACGCAGAGACAACATGCAAACTCCACACAGAGAGCTACTCAGTCTCAGTGTTAAACACTACACAGGCAATATGTAAGGATTTGGACATCCTTTGTTTTGGAACCATGTGCAGTTTACAATGTTTTATTTTTGAGGCTGTCTGTGAAACACATTTCATAACAAAATGAAGATGAAAAGGAGGAGGAAGAGACACTACGGTACAGAGTAGCCACCTTCGTAGTCGCCCTCTGTGGTCGGGTCATGTGACTGGTGGCACCACAGCAGAGGTGAGAAAATGAATCTCTCACCTTCCTGCAGAGTGGAGTATATATAGGATGGAAGCTCACAGTGAATGAGCTACCTGTGAGGAACAGAGGACGCAGTGAGGAAGGATCAGCTGGTGTTTGCGAAGACGCTTGTCCTTCTTCTCAGCAGGTCTACAGTACCATCTACTGTTGGAGTCGACATGTGACCCAGGCACCCTGAGCCTGCGGGATATGAACGTCTCATGACCAGCTGCGGCTGAGACAGCAGCCATGCTGCAAAAGACTACACCGTCAGCAGGCGAATACACGCTGGAACACAGACACCAAGTACACATGTGACTGGTGAAGTAACATGCATGCAGTTCACTCAGATGATCAGGTCAGGACTCCAAAAGAGCAGGAATCACAAACACTGGATAATCTAACACTCACGGGAAAAGCTGTCCACACAATTTATTAAATATTAGTATCCACACACACTCACAGACACATAATCACAGTTTGCACAGAGCTTGTGTTATTTTTGGGGGGCTGTTCCTCAAGGTTCAGGGAAAAGGGAGCCGAGGGTTTCCTATGAGTTCTCAGGAAGAGCGCAAGAAGACAATCAGAGGATGTCTAATGACAGGATCTGCTGATAACAGGTCTCTCTCTCTCTCTCTCTCTCCCTCGCGCACACACACACACACACACACACACAACGCCAATGAATATCATTATCACCTTATGAAACATACACTACTGACAAACAGCCATACGCCTGATGACGTGTTAACACGCCGACTCTCCGCAGACACAAATGAACGTCATTATGCTGACGTGGGAATGAGGGTTAGGTGGTCGTTTCACAAGGCACGTCCTAGAAGCTCGCCCAGCATTGCTCTTAGTCCTAATGGTATACAGGCCTGACAAAAATGACAATTGGCAGCTTCTATCCAGTCAGCAGGCATGTTAAGTGGTGAGAGCATTTCAGCAGCTATTACAGAACAAATGCATTTGTGGCGAGTATTTTCATAGTCTGTGTACATAGGTGGCTGCAGTGAGGCCACCTAGCTACCTGTACACTGGGATATAATTAGCTATATCATTAGTTAACCTGCCCACCACAACATTAAAACTATAATGGAATGGGGCAAGGTCACTGTGACCTTTGACCAGCAACATTCAATTGTTGAAACCTCCATGAGGGACCATGAGGGACCACTTTGCCAAGTTGGAAGAATTTCCTTTTGGAATTCCTGTGATATCATGTTTACAAGAATAGGAGGGATGGATGCAATGGGTGTGAAATTACTGCCACCTTGGACCTTTGACCACCAAACTCTACTCTATCAGTTCATCCTTGGATGTGGAGGTTCCTGAGGTTCTGTGTTAACAAGAACGGGAAAGACGAAAAACCACAGCTGTCGTGTATGTCCATATTTAGACACACACTAAATATTCTCTGTAAAACCCTGAAGTGTTGCTCAGAGCAAAGGCTAATTTAAACATTTTTCTGTGTCAAAAGTGAATGAAGTGTCATTTTTTCACTGCTTAAAGGGAAACTACACTAAATCTTTGCATTATTCAAATATTGACCAGTCAAAGGTTGGAATGAACATAAATGACAATGATTTTGTAAAAAAAGAGAAAAAAAAAAGAAAATTGATCAGAAATATAGCTTAGACATTGTTAATAATAAAATATCTGGTATAGCTGCAAACAGGTGTTTTTTAAGCAATATTTCCATAAATGCACATATTAAAGCACACGATCAACAAACATTTATCCCGTCTTCCAAAAGCCTGTTGTGTTTGCCAATGCAAGTTTATTCAATTGAAATATTAACTGATCATCAGGAAAACCTTTGACAGTGAAGGATTTCCTGTGTGCTCAAACCATATAACTTCACTATATCAGTGTCTAATGGAGGATGGATGGTCTCTGACACAAAGCAGTAGAGAAGCTCCGTGTCAGTGCTCCACATGCATCCAACGGGTCAGGTAGTGCCATTACTACAGACATTTTCCACAGTACTGCAGTCTGTCTAGAAAGTCCGCCCAGTCATAACTCCACCTAATCTCACCTGGAATGATGTGCATATGTTCACATCATCTATAGCTGCCCATCAAAGCCCGCTGAGCAGCAAAGTCAGTGGGATAGTCTGTGTCTCCTCGACGTTTCTGCTTCACACACAAGTGCAGCACAGCCCCCTACAGCAATGCTACTGCGGCAGCACATGGCTCCGTAGATGCAGCAGGATGCCTCTGTCCCCCCTGCCTCACTCTGTCCGTCTCTCTCTTATAATCGCTGCAGTAGAAAGTAAAGCCTATTACAGGCATGTGCATGTGCTCAACCCTGTGACTACCTCAAACACAACCGCAGTACGAGTTGCTGTTAGGGAGTGACGGCAAACCACACACTAATGCTACTGATATGCAATCTCGTTTCAGAGACCAACAAAGTTTCACTGCCTCCATTTTCATAAAAAGAAAAAGAAAATGTGTGGAAACCGTTAACTGTGCAAAACTGCAACGCTACACATCCTGGGGCTCTAATAGCGCAAGCTGTGCTCTACGAGACTGCATTTGAGTATATTCAAGTAATGGGAAGTTTGTTTGGGAACAGCTCTGAAGCACAAAATGACTAAACACGGGACGCCAGGCCCCTGAACGCTGTACTGTTGCAGTTGTCAGTCTTCTGTAGGGGTCCACCACACATCCACCAACAGCTGACCGACGCCAAAGATCACTTACAACAAACACAGTAGTAAAATACACAGTAGTGTACTGTGCATATGTTTATGTAGCACGTTTGTGTTGTGAAATGATTAAAAAAACCACAGTCAGCTCGGGACTGAACGGTATCACCTAAACCCCAGCAGCTTCGGTTTGTGTGTTGTGTGCATGTACACACTCTCTTACTCGTCTGTGAACTCGTCAACACACCGCTGCAGAGTTAACAACACTCAAGATTTGATAGTTAGAGACTAGACTTCTACTGGTTACAGAGTATTACATCGTATTTCAACCACACACACACACACACACACACACACATACACACACACTTTACCAACACTGAATGAATCCAATATGGTTCATCACTTACATATTACTGATCCCATGCTGAAGCAATCCACACAGATAAGAGGGGCCGAGGCAAAACTAAATCAGCAACAAGTCTGACGTCCACATCAACATAGCAGACAACACACACACGCAGAGGCCTGGTGACAATACAGTCCAGTCTTAAGGGAGGTCTTCCACATAGTGTGGGACAAGCCCTCCTCTTTCAAGTGTAAGAGAGGAGGAGAGAGAGTGAGCGAGCAAGCGAGCGACACATGGTGTGTGTGTGTGTGCTTTCATCAGAGGAGGGATCTCAGCCTCTACTGTGCGGTAAAAAGTTACAGAAATATTTTTAAAAAGTAAGTTTAACTTATGAAAGTAATCAGAATCTCCCAATGATCAAAGGTTAACACATTTTTTTGCACAGTTTGTCTTATTGACCACCAAGCCAGGTCCAGGGTTGGTTTGGAGCCGGTGATTCAGGCTCCAGGTCAGGAAAGCTGGTTCCAGAGTGGCACACACTCTTCACAGGTCTACAAGAAGGACTACTTGAATCAGGTGCTGGGGGCTGGATCATTATGCCCCCGAAAGATCAAGTAAAGCTCTGTGGTAAAGATAAAGATCAGTGTATCTCTGGCACTGTGGTTTGCCTCATACTTGGAAGATTACCATCTTTTTTATATCACTTGATACCTATGAATCAAAACAAACAAAAATAACATGTGGGGTTCCTCAAGGGTCAATTCTTGGGCCTCTTTTGTTCAATATTTTCATGCTCCTTCTAGCTCAGATTATTGATACGTATAATGTCTCCTCCCACACATATGCTGATGATACACAGCTTTACATTGAAGTATCACCACATGACTACAGTTCAATCAAAATATGTATCAAACAAATAAACAAATTAAAGCATAAAAACTTTCTGCAATTACACACAGACCAAACAGAAATAATTGTTTTCGTCCCAAAGAGAAAAATCAAGTCTAAAAACTACAGCCCAAGTCAGAAATCTTGGTGTCATTTTGGAGTCTGACCTAAATTTTCAAATTTGAATAATGGTTTATAACGTAAATAGTTCTGGACCCAAATATATTTCAGATTTGCTTTTATGATGCTCCACGATATTTGAGGTCAACTAAGAAAAACCTACTTGTTGTTCCTAGAATTAGGATCAAACAAGGTGAAGCAGCTTTTAGTTATTATGTCCCACAATTATGGACTGTGTTGTGTGAATACTTAAAATCTGCTAGAACTGCTGAGTCATTCAAATCAGGGCTAAAAACACTATTCACTTTTCTTCTACGGAAGAAAAACAGAGAATAGTTGTTGAACAGCTGTTTGCTGCTGTGTTTTACTTTTTTAGTTTTTATCTTGTTCTATTGTGTTTTTAGGTGTATATATGCATATATACATACATAGTTTTGATTTTACTTATTTTCTATTACTTGTTTGCGGCTGTGTTTTACTTATTGATTTTATTTTTATTGTTTTTATCTTGTTTTCACTGTTCTCAGTGATTACTGAAAGATGCTATTATGCTGTTTGTGTATTAAATGTATTGCAAATGTGAAGCACCTTGTGTTGTTTGTTGGGCATGAAAAGTACTATATAAATACACTTTACTTTTACCTTATCGTTCAGAACTGCAACTGGCAGGAACATTACCATGGAAACCAATCAGCAAACATGAAGTTCAATTGTCAGGCTTTGTATGGAGTCACTTTAAATAGTTTACACATAAGTAAAAGCTCATTTGTCTCTGCCACACATCTTCCTCAGCAACGCCCCTCTTCAAATGTACCCCCACATTCTTCCACTTCTTCCTAATCCCCAAGTAGCCACTCTGAAAAGTGCTTGTGCTCCTGAAGTAAACATGCGTCAGAGACTTCTTCAATAAATCACCAGTCTACGTGGCCTTGTTGTTCGAGTGCTGTGTTTATGTTCTGTCTATGTGGAGCTGAAGTGTAAAAGGATGCAGCCTTGCAGGACAAAGATTCTCATTTACACTAACACACACACACAAAGATAATCCATCTGATCTTCATGTAAATCGCTGTTTCTTGATCATCTCTTTTAGACTATGCAGAGACAATTGTGAGGTTGTATATTCAACCATATGACTGCAACTACACAGATCCAGTCCACATCAGAACCAGTTAGATATGAGATATACACTGTACACTGCTAGAAATGACATTACATTATACATGTGCTACAACAAAGGCACATAGCACACTGGATGGAAGATGCCATGAATGTTATATAACAATCCTTCAGTGGATCATACAGAAAACAAATGCAAGGACTAAAATAAGAATTCACAGGACCTTTGATGTAGACAAAACAGACCCATAAAACTAGTCAAAGCAAACATTACAATGCACAGCACACCAAAAAGGGAACCAATACAGAGCAACACAACAGAAAACTGTTTGCTGATAGTCTGGTCACATCAGAAGAGCTTTCTTGATTCATCAACAATGGTCTTAAATGTGTACAGTAATAACCAGCAGCAGGGAGGAGGCCTTGTTACACAATGGATTACATCATTGCCTTGCAACCTCACTGGAAGTGACCTTCTCTGGTTGGAGCATGTATTTAACATGATAAGTCACATGGGCTTTCATGACCCACATATCAGTGAGTAATGACTCACTCAAAATGTTAGTGATGATGTTTCACTCTCCAGTTCTTGTCTGAATCTGCAGAAGCGCAGTACGATGAAGAAACTTTATCTCCATCCATGTCCGTTCCTGTCCCAAACAGTAACTTGCCACTTTGATGAGAAATAAACTGACTTGACCTTACCTCACACAATCTGCTCCAGATTGACCTGCTAAGGAAAATCTGCGCAGTGAGAAAATGAGACCAGGCTGTTAAATCAAAGTTCTCAAAGGCCCATTGGATCAGTTCTATTGTTCAGCGTTCAGTGTTACTTGTGGGCTGAGCTGGCCACCTGGCCTCCGTCCAGAGGACAAGCTATTTTCAAAATACACTGTGACCCACCACTCACCACCGCCACCACCATATCGGAGACAGGAAGGGGAAACAGAAAGAATGCAGCTTTGACGTCATGACAACAAAGCTTGGGGACTGGTAGGTAATCCCACACACCCTGAACCGCTTTCAGAAGCTAGAGCTATGTGAGATTACAGTAGTTGTTGTAAAAAAAACGTGATTCCAAACCTAAACCTGTGGTATTTTCTATCTATGACCAGGCTAACATTACACTGTTCTCTCTAATCCACCAAATCGAATGTTGCTACTTGTGTTTACTCATAGAGCACTTTTCCAAGTATTTTAAAGTAGGACTGGAAGCAGGTGGAAACAACCAGCTTGGCTCTAATCTGTACTTTCACATAGCCACGCATGGACAGTGAACGGCAGCGAGAGGTAGGACATATCGGTCAAAAGGCTACTGTTGTCATTCCCTGACCAACTTTGATAGGGTCTCCACCAACTCAATCACTAGCCCTTCAATTAATACCAATATTTACACATGAAATCTCATTCTGTGACGTTAGCTGGCTATGTTTATGAGTGACTTCATTTGAATCACCTCAGTGACCTTTGTCATATCAACAGCCAGGAGTATTGACATAGTAACAAGAATCTAAGAATAGTCTCGTTAAGCATGAGCGTTGTGTACCCTCCAGTGTTACTGTGTTTATTATTTATTGACCTTTTGTGGCTGTTGTTAAAGACTAAACATTTCCTTCATTGTGATGTCACCATTGAATCGGGAAGTTTGCAGGAAGGAAATTGTATGAATAAAAAGGAAACCGTCTGTCCCAGCTGTGAACTCTGATCTCCCTATTCTTCATCTCCCTTTGTGCATGGATTGAAGTTGTTGACCTTTCTTTGTTTCCAGGCCACAACAGCCGCACTTCTGTGTGACTGAGACTCGCCGTGTACTACTAGAACTTCACAATCAAATGTCTGATAAGTGTAAAACTAAAGCCAGAGAACCTTCCCAGAAGTGGCCCACCATCCAAAATGTGTCCAAGAGCATGCCATCTAGTTATCCAGGAAGCCACAAAAACACACCCGAGGAACTGCAGGCAACTCAGTAGAGGTCTAACAGACACTGGATAGAGGTGTCACAGGAAGGAGGATGAGCCACTACCACAAAGGTAGTGGCTCTCAAATGCTCTGACAATACACACACAAAGTATACTCATAAAGACAATGTGTACACGGTGCCTAATGGTTTTATAATGTGTTGTGCTGGCCCTGTACTCTTTTAAGCTCGTAAAGTAAATCACGGAGCCGTAAAGATTCAGAACTGGTGATTTATTTTACCTTTGAGCTTCTGTGTCGCCACAGACCTCAAGACTTCATCAAATTCTGCCATCAGTGAGTAAAACAGGATAACTCCCATTAACCAGACAAGACCTGACACATCTGCTCCTTGTTGTCAACTAAAACAACAACAACTACCTCCAAACATGGTAAAATATATTAAGTATTTGAAGCTATTACTACGACACGTTTTTTTCTTTCTCTTTGACATATTCTCAGAGGCATCACACACTTTCCCGTGCATTACTGCAGTACTGAATATTTGGGTGAAATATGAAAAGGTTTGAACATTCTTTCTCCACTGGATTTTGCTCCAGTGGTTTAGTTCACACTCAGTCAATTGTGGCCGTCATGCTAATCCTCTTAGTCTCATTAAGATGCCTGAAGTACTCCATCGCTGCCATTTGGCTGTACAGTATTTCACCAACAGTCTGTAAACAGTACCAGAACTGAAGCAGACCAATAAAATATTTCATGTGCAAGTGCTACAGTTTCCCCAAAACTATCCATCGTAGTGAACAAAATGCTTACACTTTTTACTTTTTAAGCATAGAGTAAATATGAAGAATGTGACACTTCTCCTGGTTTTTGGCTACTCACTGCACTTCCCTTTAAAGGCAAAATATAATACAGTCATTAAAATGATAAGCATATGTTTTGCAGCATCCATATCCATTCATTAACATTATTGTCGACTAAGCAAAGAACTGCACCCAGTGTTCTGTCAGCAATTTCAGCAACAAAGCACAGCAACATTCAGCATGGTCCCCCCCCTTCCAGCCTGACCTTTAACTGGAAAATCTGAATGTCACTCATGAGGCCCCTTCAACACATCCTTTATTAATAAAGAGGCAGTTTAAGAGGAGCTCACAGACTGAGCAGGGCTGGAGGGGGACAGGGCCTTTAATGTGAACAAGAATATAATTGTCTGGTCTGCAGAACTCAGCACTTCAGTGGGACACAAGTGGCCATTTTAGATCAGGCATCCATAAAGCGGCATGTGTACATTTGTGAGCGTGTGTGTGTGTGTGTGTGTGCATTCATGTGGGGAACACAGGAGCTGCAGTAAATTATGCATCCTGGAGCTGCAGTAACACGTAATTTCATCAACAAAAGCTCATTGGGTCATCTAACCCTAACCCAAGGAGCGGCATAATAGCTCTGTGTGTAGAGTGGTCATCTTCAAACTTAACGGTTTGATTCTCAGTCCCCCCAAAACTAGTCCTAAGACAAGACACCAAAACCTTGTAGCAGCGCTGACACAGGTCTAGCAGCTGTCCAGACAATAATCTTTGGACATCGTTTGCATGGATCCATTTGAACATGCAAGTCCCCTATGTGTCCATGTGTTCTCCTCATCTTTTACAGGGGTCCAGCATTCAAATAATTTTTTTATTCCTACAAGACCAGACCACCATGTCATGTGACTGCTTTGGTTGATGTCAGCTGACATGGTAAAACTAAAGAGAATATTCCTACGAGAACCCAAACTGTGCTTACACGATTATATGACGTCATAATAATCAGTGGCTGTATATACACAATAATACACATATGACCGTGGTGGTCAACACACTGTCCAATCAAATACAGTATAGTTGACTGTCAGTAGGACGACAATATATAAACTAAACATTTTATATTTCATATATTATTAATGATTATTGGTTAATTTACAATACACTAATATGCAACACTGTGCAAAGCAAATTGCAACTCATCTGCTGTCTTATAGAAAACCATGAGTCTTAATCACCCACTCAAACCTATTCAAAACATGTGACCTGCAGCCATTATTGATTATACTCTTCTTTTTTTAGGGCTCTGGGCAGAGCCGGTATTGCTTCTTATTGTGTTATTGTTTGCAGAAATGTGTAATTTTCTCTTGATTTCTGATAAGATTTGCTGTAAGAAATCCATTTTTCTGATGTGTTGCCTACAATATTAGCATTTCTCCAAGTGCAGCTATATCTTCCTTCCTCGCCTCTCACCATCCATGCCGAGCCTGGAACCAATGAGCAGATGAGCAGAGCCCGTATGAAGGTCAGGACACAGTGCAAGATCTGCTTTCACTCATCTTATGCTCAGTAACTACAGGTTTCCAAGTAATAATCAGAAATTCAAGCATTTTCATAAAGGTCTCACCATCATATTAACACTAGTCTGTTGTAACCGTTTATTCCCGACTAGACTACTAGTATCACCTCCTAAAAGCTAACGTATGATTTTTGTTGTTCAACGTTGCATGTATAGTAAAATTAAGCGTCATCATGTTCATTAAACCTGCACAGAAACAGGCACTACAGAGCCAATAAATTATCTGGTGACAACATTTTGTGTGAGCCTGGCTCCCAATAAATCAATTCCGGGTCCCTTGGTTTGCAGAAGCAAGCTCCGTTTCCATAGTAATGCTCTGCACAAGCCTGCTTCCTCCCTCCCCCTTCCCCTTGCTCCTCTGCCTCTAGCGCGATTTGATGGAGGACGCTATGCGATAGTCTCCAGCGTGGCACATTAACCTACTTCCGCAGCAGGCAGGAAATAAGCTGCACGCAGAGGAGGACGCGGACGAGGACGAAGAATAGGAGAATAGAAGAGGGACGAGAGGACAAGGAGAGGGGAGAGGACAAGGATGCTGGGAAGAGGGGGCCAGAAGAAGGGATGGAAAAGAGATACGTGGGGAGGATGGAGGCACGGTGAAGATGCAGAGAAGGAGGTGGTGGGATGTTAAGGAAGGAACAAATTAGCCAGGACTGAGCAAAGGAGAAGTGGAAGACAGTGAAAGTGATAGTGAAGCAGCTGATTGAATCCAGCATCAACACAAACACAGCTCACTAAAAATGTATCTATGCAGATAAACTGCGAATCCCCTGATCTGTGTGTAACCACCACTCAGTGCTTCCCCTTTAGCATGATGATGGCATAGTCTCCATCTGCCCATGTGCAGAGCGTCCCCCTGCAACCCTCTCCACTGAGCGGAGCGGTCCTGATGACAGAGATGGCAATCCCCTGCCTCTATCTCTCATCTCTCCCTCTCTGATCTGCTTCTCCTCAAACAATTCTGTTAAAAGCAGACACAGCCTAATAACACATCTCCCACCACACACTCCTGACCCAACTGATGACAGGAGGATGGCACTAGAGACAGGATGGGAGAGCAAGGTGGGGGCTTCCCTGGATGTCTTACATATTCCCCAGAGGCAAGAGAGACAACAGCTCTCTCACTCTGGCCATCTGAGGTTGTGGAGCTCGAACAGGAAGAAACAAAATGTAAGGTCTTACCGACATGTGTGATGACACACTGCACCCTCTGTAGCAGCTCCTGCACCGACATCTCGTCTTCTCTCAGCCAGCACAGCATCTCAGGGTGTAGGTTGCATTCACTTTTCTATCGCCTCTCTCTCTCTCTCCCTCCGATGCCACGCCTCCTCGCGTCACCCTTCCTTTCCCGATAGTCTCCCCTGGTTTTTCTCCCTAATCCGATTTGTTTTACCTCCCAGGTTTTCTCCACAACTCTGCTGTTTCTCTCTTGTAGTTCTTCTACTTCTTCTTCGTATTCCTTTTGTTACATCAAGCCTCTCCTCTGCTTCATCACAGCTCCTCCCACATCCAAGAACTCACAAAGGATGCCTAAGGATGACAGTGATGGTGGGGATGCCCCTCCCAGGCATCATAGGAAATAAACAGCCTGTAAGACTGTGACAGGTGGAATAACCAAAACAAAGCCAGTCAGCCAGTGGAACAGCAAATAGATCAGTAGGTTAACCAGTGGAGAAGACACAGAGCAAAAAAGGCAATAAACAGTCAGTCAGCAGGGTAGGTAGTTAGTGAAACAGTCAGCTAATGATTTTCAGTACATCTGTAAGTCACAAAACAAAACAGTGAGTCAGAAATTAGGTTGAAAAAGTGGAGAAGTCAACAAACAATAGACTTCCAGACATCTAGTGAACCGCTTTCATGATGCTGTCACCAAGTTCAAAAATAAGAATCCCTACGATAGAAGAAAAAAAAGAGAAATATGATGTTTTTTCAACACCTTCAGGTACCGGCTTTAGAAAACGCTCCGTTTGCTGCTGCCGCTCTGGTGATGCCCTGTTTGCTGTAATATGTAATGTAAGAAGCTGAGTCACAGTGAGGGAAAACGAATAAGAGAGCTGCTGTACCTGCCTTCAGGGCGGAGGGAGACACACACACACACACACAGAGGGGAGGATGGATGGAGAGGGGGTAGGGCATTGATAGGAGGGAAATCCTGGTGCCTGGAGCTCGCCTGTGTGTGGATTGGATCAGGTGAAACTGATTATGCCACTTAAAACCTTTTTGGCATGACTAATGCTCAAACTGAAATATTCTCCAGTGACATTTTAGCTAAAAGACATAACACACATATTTAAGTTGCTTTAAAAGACATCTGCTGTAAGTCTGTAGAAATAGTGAGCATCTCTGATTCAGCCCAAACAAAACAAATCAATAGTCTCCATCCACAGTCACTCTTTTTATTTTGGCTGTCTGGGTTCATTTGATGTGACCAGAGGCCACTCCACTTGCCCCACTCCACATTTTGATTAAAATCAGGCCCATTAGCACATCTCCACGAGTCTGTGTCCTCCTGGGAATAGGGAGATTGTCTTGGAGACAGACATTAGCCAGAGACATATGCGCTGAGCCCCACAGTGCCACTCACTTGTCTCCACTCTGCCAGCCAATTACAGGCCTTGCTGGAGCCTTGCAGACCACACAATACAGAAACATGCAGCACCAAAAGCCCAGCAGCTGGCAGACAGAGCAGGCCACACTCCTGGAGATCCATTCATTCATTATAATGCTACTGATGTTGTTTAACTCACATTGCTTTTAGTGAATTCTAGACAAATAAATAAATAACTGGCCACTAGCTGAAATATTACAAGAAATATTCGTAGAATGATGCGACGAGATGAGACGATGAGAAACAGTGAACAGAGAAAAAGTGACGAAACAAGAGCAGGAAACAGGAGAGGGGGCGGGGCATCAATGAAAGGAGGGCTACAACTACTTCCTGTATTCGCACCATCTGATTGGAAGACACCGAAACGCGTCACCGGATGTTGTCTTCGCAGCCAGAGCGGGAACACCACCCTGTAGTTAACGCAGACAGCCGGATTGTGTCGCAGAGTCACTCAGTTACCAGAAGTTTAAACAAAGTTGGGATTTGGTACGGAGCAATTGCAACATTTAGATATTTAGGCCAGAGTTTATTTTTACCGTGCTCAAATATAAGGTAAGGACCATGAGTCTGTGTGCAGTAGCTTTTAGCTAACATGATTCCATAGTAAACAGGACATCACTGGCTAACTGCGCTAGCTAGTTGTTGGCACATCATTGTGAACAAAATACAAACTGTCGCTCAATTTGTTTTTAAGTAATATCTTTCACGTTAATAGATTCTATGTGGGGGTCGCCATTTAATAGCTAATGAGGAACCCATAACATTTCATTAATAGCATGCGGCTAAGTGTAATGTTACTGTCAAAGTAGATGACCCACTACTTGCTTTTCTGTATCGTGCATTAAACGCCACCGTTATTAACGTCGTGCGAATGTAGAGTTAGATTTTTAGCGTTAGATGTTGGCTCTTGTCAACTTAAACGTGTGGTCACTCTCGAGCTCACAGTTTTCTGAAGTGTCAAATGTACCATATGAAACTATTTTGTGAGCATACATTCAATGATCTAGTTAGTTTTTTTTAACTGCTTCTCAGTTTTTTGATGTCAAGTAATTATAAACAGTCTAAATGAAAACACATATACGTGCTCTATAGGTTTATGTTAATAATCAGTAGATATTATAGACACATATATATTCTCTAAAATACAGCTTTGTTTTTATATAGGTCTAATATTTATCTATATGTGTTTCTTTGTGTTTGTTTACCTCCTTCGTTGTGTTTAGAGGCTTTAGTGCAGTCAGGAGTCATGCAGGCCTTTCTCAAAGGAACGGCTGTCCAGTCCACGAGACCTCAGAAGGACAAGGCAGCAGCAGGCCCCAGCACAGAGAAGAAAGCAAAGGCTATGCCATGGGTAGAAAAATAGTAAGTGTAAGATGCTGTTTGAGGTGGAGACGGCAGTCTGTCAGCACAGAGCTCAATGGGGAACCATTCAAAAACATGAGCCAAATGTTAACAGGCTCTTTTTTTATTCACCCTGCAGCAGGCCAAAGTGTGTTGATGAGGTGGCGTTTCAAGAGGAAGTGGTTGCCGTGCTGAAGAAGTCTCTGGAAGGAGCAGATGTAAGTGTGAAGCTCTCGTGTTTGCCTTTAATATTTGTCATTTTTTTTAAACACCAACTCTGTGCGATTTTAGTGTCCTACACAGGACGATGTGTTCTCACCAACATTTGTTTTCATTGCAGCTTCCCAACTTGCTTTTCTATGGTCCTCCTGGTACAGGAAAGACCTCCACCATCTTGGCTGCTGCCAGAGAACTTTATGGGTACTAAGCAGAGTATTTAGTTTCTTCTCCACAAATTTTTTCGGGTTACCTTTTCTTCCTTTTAATGAATTTCCCTCTCATGCGCACACTGTCTCTCCTCCAGCCCAGAGCTGTTCCGACAGAGAGTGCTAGAGCTCAACGCCTCCGATGAACGAGGCATCCAGGTTGTCAGGGAGAAGGTCAAGAACTTTGCTCAGCTCACTGTGGCTGGAACTCGCACAGAGTGAGTCGGTGTTTACATACATGCATGCTCAGATGTTTTCCCGATGGTTGCGCTCTAACTGAAAATGTTAATTTGTATGTGTTTGCTGTATTTCCAGTGGGAAGCCATGTCCTCCTTTTAAGATCATCATCCTGGATGAGGCAGATTCTATGACGGCACCAGCACAGGCTGCTCTCAGGCGGACAATGGAGAAGGAGTCCCGCACAACCAGATTCTGTCTCATCTGCAACTACATCAGCAGGTCAGCTGAAAGATCACAATCAGCAGCACACACACACACACACACTCTTACTGTGCGTCTGACCCTGACCTTGTTGTGTGTTCCCTAGGATTATTGAACCCCTAACCTCGAGATGTTCCAAGTTTCGCTTTAAACCTCTGGCCAGTCAGATCCAGGAAGAGCGACTGCTGGATATATGTGAAAAAGAGAGTCTCAAGTACAGTAAGGAGGTAAAGAAATGAAAATGAGCGTTCTGTTCTGTTGCATTGACGTGGATGTTGACATTTTTATGAACTGCAACTGCTGTCTTTGAACATGTAGATGACATTTTTCATTCAATTAGAGCATAGCAGCACTAGTGAGGGCGTCAGAGGGAGATCTGCGGAAAGCCATCACCTTCCTCCAAAGTGCCGCTCGCCTCCACGTGGACAAAGAGATCACAGAGCGTGCCGTCGTTGAAATAGCCGGGGTAAGATGCACCTCACTGTGATATATGGGAGACTTTTGAATCTCTGACATCATCCTAATGCCTCTTTCAGTCATTCAGGTCAATAGCAACTGGACTTGTTTCGTTGTTTAACTGTGTTTCTTCCTCCATTCCAGGGGGCTTTCCAGGAGACATGTCCAAGTCCAGTTGCTGTTGAGAAACCTTTTTGAGATAACACCATCTTACTGTGTTGCAGTCATATAAATGTGTTGTGCTGTCTCACAGATTGTTCCTGCCAAGATGACAGAGAACCTGCTGCACATTTGCTTCAGAGGAACATTTGAGAAACTAGAGGTTTCAGTCAGGGTAGGTGTTTATGTCCTCATTCTGGGGAGCTTTGTTTTGTACAGGTGCATGATCTAGAAGATGATATCTCATATCTCTGTTGACATGATAACTGACATAGTCTGAACTGTAGAAAGGCTCATTGTACTGTGGTTGTGTAGCATTGTTACACAGTGATGCTTCTACCATCACAGACCACATTTGCTTTGCTGACAGTTGCTCTGTTTCTCCACTGGCTTGTAGAGAGCAATTGCTACACTATTGGAAAGTTGATAGAGTAAGAAATGATGCCACTTAACACAGTAATTGTGTTTGAACGACAAGAGAAAGTTGGCATATTATAAGGCAAGGATGAGGTGAGACCATGAGATTTTCAACAGTAAGGCAATTAGTGCTGCAGACCTGATGGTTAGGATTGTAAAACACAAGGACCAGAAGTGGCTGGTGTGACATTATCTATAAGATGTTCCGCAACAAGTCCATGCATTCAGTCTGAAGAAGTAGTTTTTGGGTGGTTGGTGCTGTTAGTTAATGCTTTAGGCCACTAGATGGCAGTCTAACACTTATGAAAACGTACCTATCAGCTGACGTGCCTTTTTATAAATCACCTTGAAACATTCTCAAACACATGAACAACATCCTGTAGCAGCACAGATGCTCTGAGCATCTCAGTGTGTGACAAGCTGACTTTGCCACACTCCTCATATTCTGGTCTCCTCTGTCAGAACATGGTAGATGAAGGCTATGCTGCCACACAGATCCTGAGCCAGCTCCACGACTCCATCATAGAGGGAGACCTCAACGACAAACAGAAGTCAGTCATCACAGAAAAGATGGCGGTACGTGATCTGCTACAGTGCTGCCTCCTGCTCCTAATACGTTATTACATGTATATAAATCAGAATTATTAAGTCGTGCACACAAGGCTCAGTGTTATCGTCTTGTTTGGTTTTGGCAGCTTCTTGCTGGTGGTACCCTAACAAGCAGTATTTATTCATGTTAATGTTCTAAAAGAAGTTGGTTTCATGTTGACCAAACATAAACTTCAGGTTTCCTATGTGTCTTCTCCGCCTCAGGATATGGACAAGTGCCTGTCGGATGGAGCGGACGAGTACCTGCAGATTTTGAGCCTGTGCTCAGTCATCATGCAGCAGGCCTCCCAGAGCAACTAAAACTCCACGAGGAGGGCACAGCCTCACTGCCACATCAGTGATTCACTCACATTTAGATGCTTCAGATTTTTTGGATGAGCATTTAAATAAATTCACTACTTAGATGTCGCTGTGTATGTTCATTGAGCAACTTACCAACAGATCTGAATGCACATTTTGAATTATAGATGGTAATAAATAATGTTTTGTATTTTTTTCATTTGTATTTCAGTTTCTTTCAAGTCATTGCTTAGCATGATGAAGTACACAACATCCACATCGTAGCAGCCAGAGATTGTCTTGTATAGTGCTTTTCTACCTAGACTGGTACTCTCGTTACACTGCTTCATATCCAAACATCGAAGGCAGAGCTGCTATCTCCTGACACGCCAGGGGAAACTTGGGGTTCAGTGTCTTGTCCAAGGACACTTCGATATATGACTGGACGAAGGTTTGATGGTCTGATGAGAACAGTTTGAACACAGAAGCACAGAGTCGTATCCCTGTTACAAAGCCCAGGCCTCTAGTCAGCAGTAGGATATTGATGAAATTCTGTGCATCCTGTGTAAAGGTGTTGATGAAAAGTTAATCAAAATGCTGCAGCCAGAGTTCTGACTGGAATTAGTCCCACCCTGGTCAACCTGCCCTCCTGTCATTCTTGTCATGTGTTGGTGTTTTGTGTTATTGGTTATGGCAGGCACTTAGCACTTAACAGTCTTTACTCAAATAACCTTAATTGTATGTCAGATGTCGAGGAATGCATTTGGAATAGTCAAAATTACAATGTGACTAGTCTAAAGTCTACCTAAAGAATTGAATTTTGACTAGTCAGTAGTCGAATTACATATATCTATTTTGACTAGTCGGTCTGTCCCCTTGACTTGAATCAGAAACGACTTTAAGTACTCTACTACGTCATTCTTACTATCCGTGATGTGAATTCTTGATATTTTGAACGTGTTTACCTGTCACGCGCTCCGTAACTCGCCTGATCACACCCGGCTCTCTCTCTCGTCGCTCCTCTTGCGTCCACCCTAGCACAAAACCTCACAGTGCCCCTGTGTTAGTGTGCAGCTGATGAATTCATGTGTCTATCTGTCAACCTGGTAATGTGTTCCAGTTACCACTGGAACCACTGTTACCTTCACTTTCCACATATTTTCTAGCTCTTCTCCGAGCCCTTGGTATTTCTTGAGCTTCTCATGTTCCTTCTTCCTGATGTTACCATTGTTGTCTAGCCATTACCGGTTTCTGAGTCTGTATCTAGAAGTCCCACATGATCTTAATCTTATCATTCTCAGTCACCTTTGGAGATGTCTCCCATCTTGACTTCAGGACTTCCAGCCCATACTCGGTGCAGATGATCCTGTACACTGTGCCAGCCACTTGGTTATGGCGTTCCATCTATGCCCTGCCTGCTATCCTCTTGCACCCTGCTGTTGTGCTGGATTGTTTTAGGGGCATCTTTTGATCTTGTACTTGGGGATTGTTCCTGTGCTGCTAGCCTAATACCTCTGTACTGTCTTTCAGTCCATCTTTCACCAGTTGCCTGAGGAATTCACTGAGCACGTCATCAGTTGGAGCCATCTTCCTAATTTAATCATAGATCTTCAGTGTTTTGACCTGGATAGGCACTTTGACGCTCACTAGTCCTCAGCCTCCCTCTTTACCTACCATGCATTGTGAGGAGCTTCCTTCTCATGAAGTCAGTGGCTTCCATCTCCTCCTTTGGCCAGCCAATAATGCCAGTGGGGTATATGAATGCTGGTAGGGCATAGGTATTTATTGCCTAGATCTTGTTCTTCCCATTTAGCTGACTTCTCAGGACATGCCTTACTTGTTGTAAGTATTTGGTGGTGTCCTCTTCATGGTTTCACTTTTCCAAGATACTTGTATCTATCCTCAATGTCTGCTATGTTGCGCTCTGGAAGTAAGATGCCCTTACTTCTAAATACCCCCCCCCCC
Source organism: Microctenopoma stevenorrisi (assembly GCA_032270685.1). Classification (NCBI taxonomy): domain Eukaryota; kingdom Metazoa; phylum Chordata; class Actinopteri; order Anabantiformes; family Anabantidae; genus Microctenopoma; species Microctenopoma stevenorrisi. The sequence goes on along the minus strand of JAUMTR010000019.1, from coordinate 1,044,068 downwards.
CTTTGTTACCATCCAACTACACTTCTCCAGTCTGATAAGTGTCATTGCTTATCAGACTGTGTTCAGATGTCATTGCTCTAGATCAGATGTCATTGATGTAGATCCTGGTAGTGTGGACTAGTTCACTCTTGGCATCCAGAAGAGGTGGCTGATGTTTGCCCCATTCTGTAGTCTGTATGCGTAGCCAGCCTTGTTGATGATCTGGCTGAGGGGGGTAAGGCCAATGCAGAACAGAAGCAGGGATGGGAAATCTACTTGGTAAATCCCACACTCATGTGCAATCAGCTTGAAGTTGGCCTCTATACAACTCTAGATGAAAGCTCTTAGAGTTCTGTTGATCTTGTATAGTTCCAAGCCCTTTTAGGATATATGTGTGAGGCATTGAGTCATAGGCTTTCTTGTAATCAAACCAGGCGGTACTTGGGTTGGTCCAGTCTTGAGTGACTGCTCTATCTACCAGTAGCTAGATCCCAGCTCCTCTGGGATCTTTACCAATTCTTCTCTGGGTCCTGTTCATGTATTAATCCATGTGCCTACTCATCTTAGCTGCTACGATGCCTGATAAGAGCTTCCATGTTGTGCAGATGCAGGTTATTGGCTGGTAGTTTGGGTCCAGTCCTTTCTAGGGGTCCTTTAATATCATGACTGTCCTGCCTTCAGTCAGGCAGCTGGTTTATCTGTGCTGCCAGGCCCTTATGGAGTGCAGTTAACTTCTTTACCCAGTAGGTGTGGATCATGTCAGGACCTGGTGCTGTCCGGTTCTTCATGTTTTAGACTTTTTTTAAATGTCTGTCAATATTATGGTTACTGGAGCCTGTCCAGGGATTTTGCAATACATTGCTTTATAGTTTTAGAGGCCCTTGCTCCATTAGGGCATGCATAGTTGTAAAGGTTCAATTGTTCTTACTTAAGAAATATTTTAAGTTAGTTTAAGATATATTTTTTTTAAATTTTCATTTCATTTTATAAAAAAATAGATGACCTAATAAAATATATATATATATTCAGATGTTGAGATCTTTGTGTATGAATGCTTTGTGCTTTAAGCTGACTGGGACACCCACACAAATAGCAGAGAGAATAGAGAAATCTTCAAATACTAAAGTTTTTTTATTTATTTATTTTTTATATACCAAAGTAAGACAACAACAAATAACATAAATATATATAAAAAAATTAGCAGTGCTTACAAAGCCCACCATTCTGGAGACAGAAGTAGTTTATTGAGCTACCAACAAAACACCATCAGGACAAAAGGTGTTCCACATAAAACCACCAGTGTCACACAACCTGCAAGAAATGAACATGCACTGGTACCCACATGTTAACCGCGAAACAAGCTGTGAAAAAAGTCAGTGTTTATGCACTCATACAAACCATATTTACACATATACGCATATTTATGTACACACAAATTTGAAACTAAAATGTGTTTAGCTTTTTATCTTGTATAAAACAAAATTACTATTTCTGAATTTATAATCCTGCCCTTGAATAGACACACTACATGCCTATTGTTTTGTATGAGCCTATTAAAGGAAGCAACAATGACATAAATGTTTTGTATCACATGTCCCTGCATATCATGTATTGTAGTCACACATGCCAATGACCATGAAACCAAAACCTTTTTTCTAAATCCAATACATGTCGATGTGCTAAAGAGTGGACGAGGAAAGTTATTGGTATTTATTTTTGTGCAGCCTGTTATGTTATTATATTCAAGCTGAAACACTGAATATTATGTACCAATAAAATACTATTTTATAAATGTATTGTAGGTATTTGTATAGATTCAGAGGTCTAGTGCATATGTTTGTGTAATGTAGAAGCTGAACATGTTGTAGCATAATTCCTAATCAAACTGCTGCAGCACACCCTCCACCAGTAAACTACCAAGGACATGCTTTTATAAAAAAAAATCCAGACATTGCTATTCCAGTAGGTTGTATTACATTCAAAGAGTCTTTTCTCCCACGTCGCATTTCAATGAATTTTAGTGGTTTTCTCCAACACCACTTTGCGGTAAGTTGGTGTTGTGCCCTCTGTAATGGTAAAGGGACCCATCTCTGTTCCCTGAGATCTGGTGAGTGTGCTGCCCATATTGTAAAGGACATTTTGAGAGCCAGAGAGGTCACGCATCTGGGACAGACCTCCTGCTTCCTGGACCTGGTTGTTGGTAGAACCTCCAAGCACAAGAACTCTCTGAGATCCCGAAAGTGCTCCTGGCTGTAAAGTACCTCCCTTCACAAGACATGTTTGACTCCCTTTCAGCTTTTTCAGTGACCCTGCAGGCACATTGCCATCCACAACTAACATGGTCTGGGAACCAAAGACATTTGCAGCTTGAATGAGATTGGTGCTGGCTCCTTGTACTCCACTCCTTTCCACCAGCACCATGCCAGGACCCTGCGCTTGTCCACTGGACATCAGGGTCTGCCCCTGAACAACGACACCTTGGGTAGGTGCAGCCTGGGCCCCATTAACCAAAACCATGCTCTGCAGGTTGGTGGCCGGTGCCTCAGCCAGCAGCATGGTGTTCTGAACCTGTGGCTGGACTACATAGTGCATCGGCTGCAACACAGGAGTGGTGGTGTAGTAGACAGGCTGCTGCTGCTGTAGCAAGAGCACCTGGCCTTGATTTCCCAGGCTTTGATTGACTGTGG
>JAUMTR010000019.1:1001638-1015841 GCA_032270685.1 Microctenopoma stevenorrisi | reverse complement strand
GGCTGTATTCATGGCAAACAATTTCCCTCTGGGATTAATAAAGTGTTTTGAATCTTGAATCTTGAATCTTGAATTATATAGCGCTATTTTACAACAAAAGTCATCTGAAGGCACTTTACAGGGTTTAAGGTTTAAGACCTTACACATTACATCAATATATACAGAGAAAACCCAACAGTCCCACTTGAGTGAGCATTGAAGCAACAGGGGAGAGGAAAAACTCCCTTTAGGAGGAAGAAACCTCCAGCAGAACCAGGCTTGTCAGGTAAAATCATCAAATTTTAAAGAAATAAACATTTGAAATGACTTTATATAACTGAAATAAATAAACATTTACCAGCAACTCTATGTACACCAGACTGCCAGAAAATTAAACCAGCCACTTGTTTCATACAGCTAAGGTGTGTTAAGTTTAACATCCTTAGCACTGCTCCTCTTGTTACTTACCCGAAAATGACATTAAATAAATAAGAAATAAGTGAAGACTAAATAACTGAGTACAAGTGAGAGGGGAAAGTCAAACTACCCAAAGCAAGGACAAAGTATTCACAGACAAAAACAACAAAGTATCATACAACATGAACACCACAGGTGAATAATGCAGGAGAGTAAATGCAGGGAAAACCACCTGGAAACAACTTCAAAATTGTACAGCAGATAAGTACAGGAAGCAGACTAAAAAGGTGGCAAACGGGCTGAAGGACCGACAGAACGAATCAGGCGTGGACAACAGGTAATAAAACAAAGGGACGTACATAAAATAGTGTAATCTGACATGAAAGTGGCTGCAGCTGAAGGCGATCAGACCAGAAATTGAGTAAAAGAGAACGGGGGCGTGACGAGGTGAGTGAGAGTGAAAAGGAAAAGACATATAGCAAGATACTGCTTAGTGCTTCTCTCGTTAAGACCCTACTACTGTTGCCATCATGTCGTAGTGTGCAATTGTGGAACATCCATCCATCCATCCATTATCTTCTGCTTATCTGCAGATGGGTCGCAGGGGGTGCTGGAGCCTATCCCAACTCTCTTTGGGGCGAGAGGCGGGGTACACCCAGGATGGATCGCCAGTCCATCGTAGTATTTGTGGAACATGTCTATATAAAAATAATAATAATGATAATGAATACTTTATTGATCTCCTAGCATATCCTATTATAATTCCTACATTTCCACCTACAGTATGAATATAAACGTGTGCAGCCATGCTGGATCCGTGAGAGGTTTGAGAGTATTTTCTGTCTCTGGTGTTTGTTATTTCATGTCTATGTTGTACACCTTGTGTTATGGTCAGACTCTTTTTTTTTTGTTACAAAATGACATGATTTCACCAGCTCTGCTCCTTCTGTTCTGCATGTTCACAATGTGTGGTGTAATTAACAGTGCAGCCCCACAGGGCCTTTGCAAAGCTTTGCAGACTTCTTAATTACAAGCATGAAAGGTAAAAATAAAAGACAAAGCTCCAGTGTTAAAGGTTGTTTAAAATTTGCATTTCAAATGTGAATTGGTTGGTGACAAAAGAGCGAGTCTTGTGCCAGACTTTTGAAATCGTCTCCTTATAGCCACAGTACACTGGTGGAATGTACAATGAGTGTTATTCTATATTCTTATACTATTAGAGAAAATGTGAAAGAATGGGACTGGGACTGGGGACCTTATGAAACAACAGCTGAGCAGTGATGTAAGGAAGAAGCTAACAATCTTGATTATTGTAAAAATACCAGTATGACTCCTTTCTTATAGCCATATAACAGGAAAGAAACCAGGATGGGTTAGTAATGATAACTGGCAGAGCGTCGAGTAAGTTTCACCATGGTTGTTCACCTGCTGTGATGAGAGCTGACCTGGCATGTTTCTGTTCAACCTGTTCAACACAGTGGCTGACACCAAGTGGCTTCCCTGGTAGCCCAGAGCACATTTCAGAGGCAAATAGCTGAAACAGAGTTTAATTGAATTCTAGGCTAATGCAAGTGAACCAATTTCTCCCTTGATTCCCAGGTTGTAGGAATGAGCTCATACATCAGATCTGCCAATTTACTATGAGGGAGCTTGCATGACGCACAAGCAATATGGGCTATAGCTCTCTGTCTAATTCATTTGTATTTGCTCTACACCCACGAACAAAAGATGAAGGAAGGTCCCGTGTCCTTTAAAATTAAGTTTTAAATGATAACTAGCTCTAAATGTTACTCTTGTACTCTTGGTCTATGCTCCAGACCTGTCTATGGAAGACAGTAATTAATTTAAATCTGAGAAAAAAGCGGAAAACAATCAGACATTGTACAAACTGGAGTTATGGAGAAAATCAGTGACATCACCAACAAGCTCCTCACAGCAGGCGTAAAGGTATCACAATGCATCCACCATTTAAACTAGAAGAGCAAAAATACAAAGACCACGGCGGAGGTGGCTGCATGCCCGTATCTGGTCCATTAGTCTTGATCTGAGTCAAATGGCAGAAAAGCCCAGAAAAATATGAAAAAATATGAAACCGACACCTGTTACATGGTTGATGCAACTATTATGTATGTTCCCATTTAATTTCATTATTATAGGATTATTGAGAGTGTATGAACAAATAATTAAATTAAACTTACAGTAGAGGGTGATGTTGGATGAATAAATTGCAAAATGTGTGGTCAGAATTTCCGACACTAAACAGAACCCCTACAAACATACTGTTCACTGATCATATACAGTAAATCACAGCACGATGGGGCCCCTGGTATCAGGGTGATAACAAGACACTCTGTGGAGAGTTTATGATATAGGATAAAAACACAGGACAGCATTTTGAAATGTGATGGGACATACCCTTGATGCAAATGAAGCTGATGCACATGGTTTTGAGCATACCTTTGTTTGACACACAAATCCAAAGACAGGGTTCTGTGGTGATGTTTTATGCAGTTCAGCCTGCAACAGGAGGTCTCCATGGCAGGAGAGGAAGAGGCCGAACCACACAAGACGATGTGTGAGGGAGAGAAATATCAATGCTCTCGCACGAGAACAAGTTGAATAAAGTGAGCAAAGACGGTTTTATCTGCACACACTGATAATGACATAAATTGTAATTAGAATTTGTCAAAATTACAATACACTCAGAAACCCACTCAAAAACCAGGGAAAAAGAAAAGCCCACATAAAGCTACACATTCCTGTTTTGTTCCTGCTAATATTAGTAGGTTTCTACATTCACACAGTTAGCACACACCAGTGTAACAGTGGTGTCAGTGTTGAGTCACACACACTATACACACATACTATATGTGTGCGTGTGTGTAAATGTGTCTGTGGCTGCTGTCTTCTGTAGTCTTGACAACGATGGCAGTGACAGCAGCAGTGTCTTGTAAGCCCCTGTCGTCCCATCAGCTTGCTGCTGCCACTGCTGATCAAAGAGCAGTGAGAACTACGCACACTTACAAAGAAGGACAGAGTCTCACACACACACACACACACACACACAGGGAAAACAAGGACACTGGGGAAAAACATTCAACACATTAAATTTGCCGGACCAGAAATAGGAAGCCATGTTTTAGCAGTTAATTACAAAATATAGTTGACACGTTGATTGATCATCTTTTCCTCAGTGTTGCTGTTCTGTTGTTCCTCATTATACAAGCAGAATTCTTCAGGTTTTAAAGAGAAAGATCAATATTTATGGAAATAAGGTGAGTGTGATAACTATTTCTAACTAAGGGACGGGTGATCCAGGGTGTGACTTTGCAGCTTTTTTCTTTGGGAATGTTGCACATATCCACATATCCAGAACACTATATCTTAGAGACGCTGAGAATTCCTTCACTCAGGCTTATTAAGGGTGTCCGCAGGGTTTCAAAAAGTATTGAAAGGAACTAAATCACAAAATCGAAAAATAAGGCCAACTTTTCCAGCAGTATTCAAGCTCACTCCCAACACAGAGATCAGAGAATATAATATAAAAAATATAAATATCATGAGGCTGTTTAGTTTAAGTTTCTAACCTTAGATTAGGTGAGAGCTACGTTTTTCCCCAGCATGCCCTGAGATCTTACATGTGCTGCATGTGGAAAACCTGAATCATTTTGACTGACTTTTTTCTCAAAACTAAACATAACTCATCTCTGCATTCTGTGCTGCTGCCACCGTTAAACCTCAAACCAAACGTAAGGCTGCATCAGCAGCAGATCTCCAGGTGACCATGCTCTGGGAAGTTTCAGTGTAGCAAAGTTTTTCAAAAACTTGCAGTAAATGTTTGATATTTTCACGCAGTTCCATATTTTTCATCATCATTTATTGTGGTGGTTGAACTTGCAGTATTATGCCACACCAACACAGCGTGTGGAGATTCTCTGGCTTAAACAATGATTCATTATTAATGATAGTAATGAATGCATATGATGCAGCGTTCAAGTTAAAGACAATTGATCTGGCTGTTGAAGAAGGAAATAAAGATGCTGCATGTAAGCTTGACATTCACTTGGGATTTGCGTGTGTTACGTATTTAAGTACTTACATGTTACAATGTGGCTTCTGTACAAGTGCGGCCTATATGTGTCTATAATTAATTTTCCTTTTAAGTTGTGGGTGCGTCCTAAATTCAGTTGCTCTAAATAGTTCAGAATCTGAAATTATGTCACATTATGTTGGTCAAAGGTCAATGAATCCATATAAGTTTGCGGTTGGCAGCAGCGTCTCTCTGTCCATAGCATTTGGGAGTGTCAGTTAACCCTTTAACCCTGAATGATGTTTCTGATGAGCCGTTTTCATCTTCATACGATTCAGTAAAGAGAGGCTGAGCGAGTACACTGACATTGTTCTTTTTGCCATTAGAATTCTAATTGGTTTTACAGTCATGCCAGAGCCTCCTGCTGCGCTTTATGTTGAGTGCTGAACATGGCAATATCTCCACCGTCATCTCCATCACGTCTGCCTGGAAGTTATTAATTCTCTGATGGAAGACAAGCCAACCCTAGACCCCTAGACCCTTTTCATAATATTTGCATTTAACCCTTTCCACCAGGGATCAGCTGCAAGTGTTATGTAACATCATAAGTTTCAGGTGCTATTTTGAAAATACTGTCTCGTGTGTTTCAACATTTTGGTGAGTTAAAGAGAGCTGTCCATGCTCGGAAGCCATCAAACCTGAATTAACTAGAGATGAAAGGTCTAAAACACCTACCAGAACCCAGACTCTCATTGGAAGCCATAGAAAGCGTTTAGAGGCTGCCATTTCTGCAAAAGGAATTTATGCACCTGCCTAAATTTGCTGCAAACACCACAGATTTTCAGTGATATCCAGGTCTGGGGACTGAGATGGTCATTCCAGAATGTTGTACTTGTTCCTCTTTATGAATGACTTAGTAAATTTTGAGCAGTGTTTAGGGTCGTTGTCTCATTAAAAGATCCATCCCCGACTGAATCCTGGACATTGGTCTCCAAAATCTGCGGAATCCACGCGTCCCTCAACTTTGACAAGATTCCCAGTCCTCGCACTGGCCACACAGCCTTAACTTGAATATTCAGAGGAGGGAAACTTACAACTGTCTTTTCTACATTCATTCAGTGTTCTTCTTCTAACTTGCATTTTTGATTCTTTTCCAAAACACAAAAAAAGTTTAGTTGTTTATCTGATAACGTTTCAGCTATCACTATAGGTGGGACAATGTCGCCCCCTGCTGCCTGTACACCCAAAAGACAGGATACCGACAGGAAATAGATGTGGAGTCATCTACAAAATACCATGTAATAAAACTTACGAAGGAAAAATTTAAAGTCAACTAAACACACGAACAGTAGAACATAGAAAAGAAATGCGAGAAAGAAACAAGATGAAGACACGCAAGAGCACACAATATGCATTTCACTGCATATTGTACTGTGTATGATTGTGCACGTGACAAATAAAATCTGAATCTGAATCTGAAAAACAGTACAATAAAGAAATCAGCTGCAACAGACCACTGCACAAGGGAAAATCACATAATGGACTGAGACACACAGATCATTAACACTGAACAACACAAATATAAAAGATGCACAAAAGAAGCAATAGAAATAAGGAGACATGGACACAGGACCATAAACAGGGATGATGGACCATGCACGTTGGAGGGCACAGGCAGCAAGGGGCGACATCGTCCCCTGCCTGCTGATAAACGGAAGAGGCCTGGTAGCTCAATTGGTTAAGCGTCAGACTGGGATGCAGAAGGTTGTGGGTCCAGCACTTTGGTCCTCTGACGGTTGTTTTTAAAGTGCTTTATAAATAAAGTTGGATTGGATTGGATTGGATTGGGTTCGAACCCCGTCTGACCCCTAATCCATCCCCTACCAGGTGTGTTCCTGAGCCAGACACCCAGCGCTTGCTCCTTGTAAGTCGCTTTGGATAAAAGCGTCTGCCAAGCAAAGTAAAGTAAAGAGGAAGTGACCTCAACAATGCTCTGAAACATAAGTTTACTTGTGTGAGGAGTCAATTAAAACTGTGCACACTGCTGTACACACACACCCTCAAACATAGGTCTGAACTAAAAAGTTAACGTTAGTTACTGTCTCCAGATTTTGTCTAAATTTGAATAATTACCCTGAAACTTATCTGTCATTCACCGTTTACACACTAAAACAAAGATATAGTCTTATTCCAACCTGTCCTGTTTGGGGGGTGGCACCATAAGTTAAGGTAGGGCTGCATTGCATTATCTTTCCAGCAAGTGACTTAAGTCAGTCATCTCTTGTCTGGATTTTGTCTCCACTACTTACCCCGTTGTCTACTGGACACGTGACACAGAAGAGTGTTTGGTGTTGGCCATGATTTAGACATAAGGACTCTCAAAGAGTAATGGTTCACAATGTATCAACCACAACTTGTATTTTCCCTGAACTGTTTTCTGAAGCTGAGGTGCATGGAGTGTTCTTAATTTAAACATGTTGCATGATCTGTCTGCATCTCCAGCATCTACTAATCATTTACTAATGGTGTTTTGTTGACTTTTTTTTTTTACAATAATAAGGCTTATTAGGGCATAAAGTAATTTTAATTAATGTACCCTTGATGTAAAACATAATTATTTGTATGAACGTGTTAAAAACATTATCCTCACTTTTGAAAGTGGTGAGTCTCAGTCTTTTCTTGTTTCTAAGTTAGTGACGCAGCGTCTTCCTGCTCAGTCCTGCTTAAGAACTTTTCTTTCTAAAAAACTATACCTCAGATGAATTCCATGCAATAAAGCTTTTCTAATAAGAAAACCTAAAGGGAATGTTTTCATGCTTGGGATCATCATGCAGAGTGAGCCACAGCGAAAGCAGCAAAGGCTCAGTCATCTTCAGCGAAGGGAAGCAATGGGAATTTTATTGTAATAGGTAAACAATGACGAATCATGAGGGGTGAAGACAAAGAGGGGAAAGCTAATGAACAAACAGACTAAAGATAACCAATGGAGTGAGAAAAAGATAAACTACACAGGGAAAAGAGCGAAAGAGGGGAGGACTGCTCAGCTAATAACAGACCAAAACTGAGCCACTTATGAAGGTGATGCCAAAGAGTCCATGCCACATGACCACAGTGTTTGGATTAAACAGAAGAATTTAAAATAAACTTGCAACATTTTAATACAAACACCTTCCTCCATCATCCTGTCAGCCCTGTCCTCGCTCACTGCACCAACTCATTTCAATATGTGTGGGTGGCCAGTGATAAAAAGTAAGCTGCTCAGAAGCTCAGCTGCATTCAAGTGTATGTGTGTATGTGTATATGCTTTGAGATTAAGCCGTCATGAATCCAAGTCATTTATTGGAACGGGACGTGTGGAAATATAGGGCTATGTAATTGGATACAAAGGTGTTTCTCAATCAGCAGCAGTGTTAATATCAGACTGAGTGTTATGAAGGGCAGGCTAACATTTTCAACTGCCAATCACTCACTCTCTTTGCTATTATTTCTCCTGTGAAGAATGGAGGTCATCAGTGATTGTGATCTTGCGAATGTCAATAAAACCGCAGACAAAACCATGCTGGTGATTGATGATTTCTAATGTGTGCCATCTGAATACGTGGCTGTACAGCATTTTAAATCACGAATGGGAGAAAGCACACAAACACAAACACATCAATAATAAGAGGTTTAAAGTGTGCAAGAAACTCCCGTGGGCCGTGCTTCAGCACTCAAAGACGCCTGCCCACACTTTTATTTACATGTTTCATTTACATAATTAAACACATACATTTCAGCGTTTTGCATATGTTTGCTTAATTCCCTCAGGTTCCTTATGTGCCAACGATGGCCTGAGGGAGACAACAGAGAAGTGGAGAGTAGTGATTTGAGTGTGGGGGGGTCAGAAGTCTGTGCGGGGAGTGTGTTTGTGACACTGGATGTAAAGGAATTCCACTGCGCTTGATCTATCATTTGGCACTCCTCCTGAGAAATGTCAATTCTAACAAGAAGGGATTCAAAGACTATTCTTGTATATGATCCCTACACACACAAAAATACCAAAATAAAAAAAACACAGCCATTCATACCCTCCTCCCTTTGTGCATGTGAATCACCGTGGGGGTACTGCTTCCACTTGGTTATAAGCAGAATCATTAGGCACACTTAATTCTTAAACTACTATGTCTAATATTGTCATTATTTGCTGAAGAAAACAAATCTAAAATGAACGTATAGTGTTTGTATGACTTCTCACTCTGTCACAATGACATTAACCTTTCACCACAAATCTAATCAGCTCACTCACTTTTATCTCCAAACAAGGCAATTTCAGAAATCTTTAACATATTGAAAGAAAGCTTGTCTTAACCACCACCACTACTGGTGGTGGCTGCTCATCTGTGTCCCTAACTTCCTATTCATTTTATAAATCATATAGACTGACACCTGAGAAATATCTGAGTATACCCACTGTAATGCTCCCACGTTTATCTTGTGATTTCTATTTCAAAGAAATTGTTTTGACATAGTTTGACAGCAGTTTCTTACTCAAATGTCAGACTGTTCCTTTTTACTGTTTTGGTTAATGATGCGAGCATAAAGCTTTTGCACAGCATTTGAACACTAACTGTATTTTATTGAGGTGGACATACTGAGTAGCGTGACCACTTTGCTGGGTTTGTACAGAGCATCTCGCAGAAAATTAATTCAAGTATCCATCTGATGAGACAACAGAGTTTTCCATTTTCTTTTAGTGTGTTTCTGTGATTATATGCTGCACCCAGGTGTGTGTGTATGTGTGTGTGACTGTGTGTATGTGTGTGTTTAGTCATGGCATGTGATTAGCCATAAAGAATAAGCCCATTTAAGTCCAGTGCCAAGGGCCACAACATCATATCGGCCTTATAGCCCTTTTATCCCAGCACTAATCTATCAACCTTCTATTAACAAACAACACATTTGTACAAAAGTCTTTGTGAGGACATTCACTAGTGTGACGTATTTCCTAACCTCTGGTAATAAGATCTGCCTACAAGAAGCCTACAAAGTCATCATGTAACACTCTGCCCATAGTTTATTAGCAGTATTAACTAACGCACAAGGGGTCCTTTTTACTTTAGCAGAATAGACTACAAACATTGATTTGACAACATTGATTTGATTAATATGCCTTAATTGTTTGGGTGTGGCAGCAGCGACACACTTGCACTTACTTTACTTTACTTTTCCTTGCACACATACACACGCACATCAAGCCGGAAAGACGACACACTTCAGGATAATTTAATGCCAGGTGTTGTGTATTTACAATTTTAAAGTTTACTCCAAACAACCACCCATGAATTGACCCCCCCCTCCTTATTGTCTCAGTCTTTCTGTGATAAAGTTAGTAAATGCTCCTGTAAGTCCGTCGTGGAAGCCGAGCTGAACTCTTGGCTCAAGTATGCCTGACTGCAGAATTCTGGATTTGGCAGCGTTAGATTTGGTTGTTTGAGTCCGATGTCACACATTCATCGTTTGCTGTACAGAAAACCAGAGGATGAAAGCAAAAACAAGATGAAAAATGGATAGAGATATAAGCTGACCAACTAGACGAACAGATATGGGACAAAAAGGGAAGAGGGCTGTAGTGATAGAAGGGACAGAAGGAAAAAATGACAGTCATACAGTATGTCATGTTAGCGGATGTGATATGGCAGTGATGAGATGAGGCCTGGTAGCTCAGTGGGATTTGAGCACGACACCCGGGCTTGTGAGTCACACAAAATGTGAAACCTATACAGAAATCTGCAGAACTTTCTGCTTAACTAATGCTAAAGCTGTCAAAAACACAACATTTGTTGTGACAGCTTAACCATTAGTGCAAATGCCACATATATGTCAGAGATGATGTGAGGAACGTTTCCAAATTCAGAGGCCGCAATAGAAAGAGGTAAACAGCATGAGGCATCGCCTACATCACGGTGGGGTCTCTTTGGTTGTTGGATTGGCATGTGAAGATGAAAAGGGTTTTTTTTTTGACCTCTCACAATTTGCCCAGCTCTATGTTTCTCTACTAAAGCCCGTGTCATTGCAACAGAGCCAAAGTTTTATGTGTGAACCTGTTAAACTGCGAGCAATAACTTTCTCAAGCTCATATTTCACATCCTATGGTTATCTCTGATTGAGCAGAGAGTAAAGCTCTCTGTAATATTTCACTAAAATACAATTTGAATTCTGTTTCTGGTTAATTTTGATTTGACCGACAGTTGCTTTGGTCAGTTTCAGCTTTGAAAGAACATCAACAGCCGTGAACGAGGGTGTACAGTGTGTGGTTATCACAGGTTATACAACCTGCAACCATGTTCATTCATTCAGAAAAAACAAACCAAGCCTCCACACTGAAAGAAGCCTACGCAACAGCTAAAAGCCCGTTCTCCTCTGAGTCATAAAGCAGGAAATCAGATGGGAGTGGGAAGAGCTGCCGAAACCATTATCTGATGCACAGAAACTTCTGTGTGGGTGAAAGTTCAGTTTTGATTGTGTTACACTGCTTGGAGGCTTCACGCAGTGTCAATGATGCTGAAATCAATTCCTCTGTGAGCTTAATGGCCAAATATCAACAGAGAAAATTTTAGTTTAGATTTCATTATAGTCCTTTATTTTGACAGGAAAGATGTTGCTGCATCACTATGGCACATAAGACACTGGTGTTTGTATCAGAAATATAATAAAGAGGCTCACACTTATTCAACAGGTGACTCTAACACTATGTCTACACAGACAGAGTAGCATTAGCCATGCGTAGTTCAAGTGCAATATGCAAGGAGATGGCAAGCGAGGCAGCATGGTCCATCCTCATTCTGTACACCTCCACTGCTGTCTCTCATTTGTTCCACTTCATTATGAGGTTGCCATGACACAAATGTAAACAAATAATCTACACCTAAGTAGAGCTTGTGTACCTTACTGTTACTCAAAGCACTTTATTCTGCTTCTCATTCACTCACTTCTCGATGACTGAGCTCATAGCGGCTGACTACACATGATGACAGCCACTAATTCTCTTTTGCAGCTGCTGGTTTGCTCTTTTCATTGTTTCATTCACACACTATTTGTTTACTTTACTTTACTTTGCTTGGCAGACGCTTTTATCCAAAGCGACTTACAAGGAGCTAGCGCTGGGTGTCTGGCTCAAGAACACCTGGTAGGGGATGGACAAGGGGTCAGATGGGATTCGAACCTGCGACCTTCTACATCCCAGCTTAACCCATTGAGCTACCAGGCCGCTATTTGTTATGTCCTTTTTTCTCTGTCTTGCGGCATAATTGCAACTTTACGCTACAATATGGTTACAGCTCAGTTTTGCAATTTATGCTGAGAATGCTCCAACATTTAGTAATTAAGCAGAAACTGATTTTTTATTATTTATTATTATTAAATGCACACACAATGCAAATATGTGTCAGCTCTATTTGTACCAGTGTTCAGACTTTCCTGTCTCAATGATGTTATAACTATGTTGTTTACAGCAGAAAATGAGAGATGTTGACAGAGAAATAATAATAATAATAATTTTTACACCTCTTACACCTTTGTCACTGAGATGGACAGATGCATGATACATGATGGAGAAAATTAATTTTCTATTTTGATGTTATATGACGTAGATAACGGGTTTTTTCAGTAAAGGGCTGTGTTAAACGTAAAGGGGTTGATGAGTAATGTGGAGCAGGAGAGTGGAACTTTGCAACAGGTGGGACCGGAACACAGGAGAATAGACTGACATCAATGTGAAGAGAGGGGACAACATGTGAAAATAGAAACGATCATAGTTACATAAATTGAATATAACATGCAGAGCATTATCTGTGACATATATACCACACAGCTTTCAATTAATACCTAATGTCGCCCACTGCTGTGAAGGACATTGCTCCAGGTCTTTTTCTACTTTGTAAGAACCATCAGGCACCATATATTGGCGAAGCACAGCAGGTGTGAAGGGTTGTAGATCATGATAAGGGCATCCAAGCAGGGCGGTGCTGTTGACTTGACTGCTCTAAAGGCAACCTTGAAGGCTTTGAACTTGGTGCAAACAAACCATCACACACCTGTGACAGTGTAACGTGTCCAGTCTTTCTACATCACAGCTACTGCTGAGATGTGTGCCTACTGTTAGCTGCATCCTCCCAGTTTCTCCATACTACATCTTATCTACACGGGTAGATGAACTGCTGTGTTCAGGCTGGAAGGGTTACATTGGATTGGAAGGGACTAAAACGTGGCTTTATGTGTAGTAGACCCAGAAGTTTTAAAATTCCGTTGAGCTGAAGACGATCTAGCTTTAAGCTGTAGAAAAACCCTGGACATCAGAAATACTGTAACTCCTGCTCTGTAGCAGTGGGATTCGGTTTCCCATGTGACTGAAGGTGCGGGCAATCAAACCCTAAATCTTCCAACTACTCTAGCTGCCCAAAAACCAACAAGCTTCCCTGCATAGGAAGAATAACTCTGTGGATAAGGGGAGACAAAAAGAAAAGGTATGTCACTGTATTATATGTTAACTTAAGGTTACTAAAAAAGACATTCTTCTAACATACTTCTATGCAGCACCGGGAAAAAGAAGCAAAATATTTATATTGTCTTATATTGATGTTTAAATTCAACTTTTACTCAACAATATTTTAAGTCGCTCAGAATGAGAAAGAGCTAAAATAGAGGAAAACATTAAATTCAAACAGTGAAAATAACTGTTTCTGCAGCCAAGGCAGAGCAGATTAGTCTAGAAGTGCAGATAGTGTAAATGTGAAAATATAAAGGCTTATCTCGGCCCCGTCTTTAGGGCACAGTGGGGACACTTTTCACAGCTACAATAATGTGTTATCACACTGAGTCTATAAAAAGTTTTGCATGCCTAAAGTTGCCTCATGTTCCCCAGAGCTACAGTGATGAATGTGAGAGCAAAAGACTGAAGTAGACTGTCACAAGTCCGGGGAAGATAACTGGCACCAAAGGATGGAGGATCGACTGCAGCACAACAATTTGAGTGAGCTCCATAGAGACGTGAGGAACATCTATTAATCTAAACCATCAACGCCCAAGCCGCCTGAAGGGGATGTCAAGAGGGCCAATGAACTGTATATGATTTTCAAAAAAAAAGCTGAGCAAGCTGAACAAGGCATCTGACTTCCCTCCTGCCCCAACCCTTTCCAGTTTGGTCACGGCCTCTTCGTCTACCTTAATAAGCAAAATGAGGCAGTAACAGTTGAGTTCCAGGTGGAGAAGGCAGCAGAGCGGAAGACCAGTGCAGACCAGGTGTATAACATCATCTGGCACAACTTCAGCCTGAGCCTGGGGTTGGAAAAAGTCTATTGTGTGGAAGATATTCTGAGTTGTACTAAACTTGTATTAAATGTATCGTTTGAGATTTCATGATATTCAATTCTGAACTATAACACATGCAACTGGAAGTTGACAATGGAAAAAGCGAACGAACAGCTTATATTTGAGATATGTGGTTCTCACTACTTCATATGCAGCCTGCAGCAGCTGCCATTGACATGCTCCTTTGTCATCAGCCACCACCTGCAGTATGCCGACCTTAGGAACAGCTCAGCTCAGGCCACCTCCCAGTAAGAAGTGACCTCTCCTTTAGATGCTAGATATTCCTCGGATGCCACACTAGGGGCCTCATTTATCAAAGCTTGCTTAAAACAAGTTCTAAATTAGTGTGCGGAAGACTTTTGCATTACCAGTAAACATTCAAAAATTCTTTCACCAGAGGGATGGGGGATATAATTTACGAGGGAACAATAC
>JAUMTR010000019.1:982584-996785 GCA_032270685.1 Microctenopoma stevenorrisi | reverse complement strand
ATTTCTTCATGTGTTCCATTTATGGTTATTGTTTGTTTTGTTTTTTTGTTATTTTTATCGTCTTATGTTCAAATAAAGAAAGATTTCAATTTCAATTTCAAGACCTGTTTGTACCTAGAATGAAATAGATATAAAGGTGGTGCATACACAGTTTCACCCAGTGAACAATGATCAATCTCAACCATCCCAACTGTCTTGTGTACTTGCATAGAAACGCCTACTAAATGCTAAATATGGACAAATACTGTATATTAAATAAATAATTTCTTGCTTTTAAAGACTATTCCAAACTGCACTGCAAACATTTCTGCTGTCTCTCTGATTGGCTCATTTTGTGCTGAGTGTTCCATTGAGCAGCTACCAAATGCAAATGTAACACCTCTAGGTTTGGTATCTGCTTGATTGCTTATGGAGTAACAACTGGTTACAGTGTTTGCTGTTAAGGGGGGGTGTATTTTGAATATGCAGACTTCTCTGATGCAGTGTGTGGAAAACTTCACAAATGATTTACCCTCGCATTTACAATTCACACTCGATACTTGAAATACACTAAAGTCGTATAAATAGATGATTTTATTTGATTAATCTCAGATGTACAGTTTAAATGTGATGTGCCGGTCATATTTACGGACCCAGTGCTCTCTCTGTCAGCTGGCGAGTTCATCTGTGTGCACGCACCGCTGCAGAACTCCTGAGACAGAGATGAAACCATCAATAAGACAAAATAACATGAGGCTGTGTGATAAGAGAACAACATACAGACCTGTATGCTGAAATAACTTTTACTGTGATCTGGCGCTGCATAGAACATTTTAAATAAATAAAAATATCTTGACCATCTCGGGAGGCGGGTGGTGCCGTTGGGGGTGGGGCGCCCTCCCGTGAATAATGCTAGGGGAAACACTGAGTTATGATCTCGTTAGACGCTGAAATAACATTTGGAAGAGTTGCTTTAAGTTTCTAGTAAGACACGTGGCGTTTACATCAGCATCATCATCTTAATTCTTAGGTTTCATTGCAGTGGAGAGTGGACAAGAAATACAGCAGTTGCATGGCTTTGGTAGGCAGCTGCCATAAGCCTCATCACAGGAGTGTGCACTAGTATTAACATTGACTGACTTCTGTTTTATTGTTTCACATCCATGAACTAAAGATCTATAATTCTTGTTCCCAGCAAGAACTGTAAACTGACAGTAACACTAACATGTGAACCTCCATCTTGCCTGTTTTTGCTCGTCTGTTGTTCGGACATAATAGTTCTGGATTTTATAAACTTCAGGGTCCCTGCAAGGAACTGGTTTGCTCTATGTCAGACAAACACTTGACTCCAGAATGAGGCTCACTCTCAAGTTTGTCATGACAAACGTATTTTCCTGAACTAATAATACAAATCTGAGCTTTGTCTTGCCTGTGCTGCAGCAGTTGAGCTCCTCTTAAAGGATCTATAGTGCTGGAGTGTGCACACACTGACAGTTCAGTGTGTTGGGAAATATTATGGAACAGATGTAATCGGATAATGAAAAGTCTCCAACTCTGACATGAGCCGATATTGTTCGTTGGGCCACACGTAGAGAGATGCACCTGTGCATGTTAGTGTGGGGGAGTGTATACTGAATGTGCCAGCACACGAGTGTATGAGGAGGAAAGTGTGTGTGCAGCTAACCTTTCTCCTTCTCAGTGTAAGATAATAGCAGACATTATTATTCTAGTATGTTTCTGTGAGTTCATGTGTGTCTTGACTCTGTCTGGGTGCATGTGTGTGATTCCACCTGGATGTGTGAGTGTGAAATGGGATCTCGATATAGTTGAGGCTAATTAAAAGTTTCTGGCAGACTCCAGTTTTGTGGTTCCGTTATCAGACAGCCATCCAGATCTGTATCTGCAAGAAGAATTATCTTACGGATGATGATGTTGCTGCTGATTAGTGCTCCCCACTGTTCTTACTATTCACAACTCCACTGGTTTTCCATGTGCACCACCTAATCATAAAGTGATCTACCCCTGGGATTCCTGCTGATTGCACCAAGCTAGCTGAGTGGGGGGACATGCTTTCGTCCTTCAGATCCATGAGGAAATGTGAATCTTCCTGACTGTTACAAGAAGCACCCCAATTGCTGATGGAGGGGCAAAATAATGAATATTTTCTCACAGTCCAGCAGGAATACAGTTCTGTTGCCGCGGAAACACTGCTCCTGCACAGGTGAACTAAACCTCCACTGTAATCCGAATGGCTCATATATTTGTGCTTTTATCGTTACAGTGGTATGAAGCAGCCTGGTCTGATTCACATGCTTTAGTTCTGTAAAATGTAAATTGTTTATATATAGATATAGATCAATGTGCTCGTCTTGTCCAAAGGCTGTATGTGGGTGGGAAATGAAGCACATCTCTGACCATCTGTGCACAGTTAAAGGGCCTCTGCTTACCAGAAGGTGAAAGACCACAGACCACTGAGTTTTAGGAATATTTACATTTTTTTTCTCTGCATAATCTATACATGCAGTATGAGAAGTCAAAGGAGCAAAAAGGTGGTTCGAGACGTTTACTGTCGGAAGCTAAGAGGAGGTCATTGGTAACTTTAACAAGTTCCGTTTCTGTGCTATGATTTACTGGAAATCCTGACTGAAATACCTCATAGAGCTCGTTCATAAGCAGATGGTCACAGAGCTGCTTCGAAACCAGAACAACCTCTTTACGAAGGGCTTTTTTATACGTTAATAAACTATCTTTCCAAGCTAAGCTATATTCATATGAATTTGTGGAGCGCCACCTCTTTTCCAGCTTTTGTGATGTCTGCCTTAAACTACGGAGAGGTGAGTTGTACCATGGAGCAAACCTCTTCTGATTAACTACCTTCTTTTTCAGAGGGGCAACAGTTTCAAGTATAGTGAGCAGAGAAGCTGCAGCATTATCAACTAAATAATCAATATGTACAGGGGTGAGATAAGTGTCACTGTTCTCCTCTATGCAGGCTTCAACTCAGAGTACGGGGCAGGGGGACGGTAAAAATAAAACTGGTTTTTGATTTTTCCAGTTTGGATCTGAGAGACTAATAGTGAGGCTCTCAAATGCATTATAACTCTGTTTAGATCTGGGGTTGATTAATAAACTGGAGTTGTAGATTGCTGCAACTCCTCCACCTCGTCCTGTGATTCTGGGAATATGATAATTATTATGACTCTCTACGTTTCGCTGGGAGATTCATCATAACTGGAGACAGTTAGCAGCGATGCTGTGGCCACGTGAGAGCTATGAGCGTAGCTACAGCGACGTAGATTAGTACATTACATACATTATTACAATAACTACTATTCTGACTGATAAGTACCAATCCTGCTTGTGCTCACATAGACAACACAACAAACTGTTATGATGAATATTAAAATATATACTCTTTTTTAAATTCCAGTGGAATTCATGCTCTGGCTGCAGCATTCTGGATTTACTGGAGGCTTTTTAATGCACCATTGGGACATCTTATAGATAGATAGATAGATACTTTACTGATCCCCAAGGGATATTTTCAGTGGATGCTAAAAAATAATATTACAACACAGTATAAAAAAAAAATAATAATAATAAAGCTTAACACAGGAAAATAAGATAAATACACATCAAATACACATCTAAACAGAAGCAAGGACTGAAAGCATTATACTATTACTATTATTATTCACTTAAATCGCAGGAATTGAAGATCAAGTGTGAAGTGATTGGGAATAAGACGAAACTATAACCAGTCAGGTAGATAGTTGGAGCAGAGCTATCTGTCTGTTAAAAGCAGAAAACATGATCCTCACAGTGATGCCTGTTCAGGTATATGAGGGCTTCATCTACTCCAACCCGGTAGCGGTAAGCGAACTGTAGAAATAGAGTCAGTACCATCAGAGCTGTATGCATTCTTCATGTTTGCATACAGTAAATGCAAAGTCTTATGGTGTCTCTGGTGGGGCAGTTGATGTATTGGTAAAAAGTTGGGAGAATGTTGGAAAGAGACGTGTGGGAAAGGTTTCTGTGATTACTATGAAGACCTTTGGATGCTGGGTCTGTAGTCTCAAGGTGATGGAGTGAATCACGTGACACGCTAACTGTTAAGCAGCTGACGGTGGGATGTACGTGGTGATGATTATAACACATGTAAACTGTCAATAATATGGACACACACAGTTCAATGTCCAGGCTACACAGATGTTCTTTAATAATAATATGTGGGAGATTACACCACCTGTTAATCACAAGCACCGCAATCCCCCCTCCTCTCTTAGTGTTTGCATACAGACTCTGTCAGCCCACACAGACTGGAAGCCGCTGTTGGGGAAGTTGGAGTCCGAGATAATTTCCTGCAGCCAGGTTTCAGAGAAACACATGATACTGCTCTCACAATATACCTGCTAGATAAGCGAGTGTAAAGGAATAATAGAGAAAAAGTGGATGGAGACGATAGAAACTACTGATCTACTAATGCAATCTGGAGTGCTTGTCGCATCTACAGTAAGGTTAAGAGCTAGTAGCGGTTCTAGCTGAGAGTTACCTTCATGAAGGTGCAGTACGCATGTGCTGTTTTACTAACAAGTTACTGGTGTCGCCAATTTTTGAAATGCAACATTCAACCTTTGTCGCTGCTAGTTCTACGCTGGTTACTTGATGTGGCTTTGCCCTAATACAGACACTGTTCGTCCCCTCAGCTTGCAGTCCTCTGTGAGTTCCTCAGTACCAGTAACAGTGTTTCTATTGATGAACCGTCATTACCCATCATGCATTCCTTCGACTGTACACACTGTTCATCTCACAATTGTAACCCTAAAAGTGTCTGCTGTGAAAACACATTATTCAGGGGACAATCAACACATTAAATTATATCTTTAATGAAACTTTGGAGCTCTGAATCATCTACATGTTCTGTTCTGTCAAACTGTGTGGAACAACAAGAGGAAGGAATGAGGTAAGGGAGGCAGGAAGGAAGGGGAAAAGAAAGAAAAGACGCTGAAGGGAAGGGGAGAAAGGAAAGCAAGGTAAGGTAACAGTAGGACACTGCAGGGGGGCTGTTAACCACACGACAACAGAGGCAGACAATTATAGAGAAGTCACACACTTAGTATCGTAGACTTGTCTTGCTACAGGAACACGGTGGGGGTGAAGTCTAACTTTGTCTTCGGCTTTGAGCCCATCTCATGCTCATGAATCATTTATCAATCCTCTTCCATTTCGATTCATCTTCAGGTCCTCTCCTGGCCAGAAACAGCCTAATATTATTTTACCTTATTTTACAAAGTCATGTCGAGTCGCTGTAGTAATGTTTTCAATGAAATTTGGAGCCTATTTAAATCAATCTTATCTTCAACCAGGCGTCGGTGTGGCGCCTCAGACACAGACTCTGAACTCGTATCAGTTTAAATGCTCTGCTATGAGGCATCAGGCTTCACTCTATTGCATGGACGTTATTAATTACCTTCTAACTAATGTAATCAGTAACAACAGATTATTCTGGTCCAACATAGCATAATCTCATTTTTGTCAGACACTGTGACCGTTATAATATTAAATATAGCTTTAAGTTACTTATGAGGGTTTGAGGGTCATACGTCAGACTAAACATGGCTGAAAATGACATGACATAATTTTTTTTCTTTTTTTCTTTACTGTAAAGCTTGGAAGATTATGCCACACTGTTGCAGCGGTGGTTTGAAAACCTTTTTGTGTGAAAAGTCAAGCAATTGTTTGCAATATACTTTTTGTAAATGCATCCTAGCACTGATAGATAGATTATGTGTTTTGCAATGCTTTTCATTTTCATTTTTTCTTCCAAACACCAACTGAAAGAAAATTTTAATTATAGTTATTAAAGGAATTTCACATGTAACATATGTTGCTTATTTCTTTCATTGCATGTATTTTGCTTTCAGGGACTGGTGATTGCCAAACAACTATCATGTTTGTTCAAAACAAGGAGGTAGGTAGGCAATGCTTCTGAGAGAATTGGACTCCACCCAATTGCCATGGAGCAATATGAACTTTAATAACCAGAATATGTTCTATAGTGTTTTTGGCACTTGTAGATGCTAACGAGTTAATGATGCAATGTACGGTGTATGTTGGATCAGATTTGGGGAGAGTAATGAAGAACATTTGTGCTATCCAATGCCTCTCCTGATGCTGCTCTCCTGGCTTTTGTGCCATTTGTCATGGGAGGTGATGCAGCTCCCACCCAGACACCACTTAATGAGACCTCATTCTGGACAGAACCTAACTTATCAAAAGAGGATTTTCAATTACAGACTTTCAGGAGCAAGGATGGTAGGCGGAAAATCCTTTTTAGCATTCTTGCCTTGAGGTATAGGAAACTTCATTGCTAGATGAACCTGCATACCAAACACGTGGACATCAGTCGTGGCTGCCTGCATCCTTCAATGCCCTGCCTCTCCACAATGCCTGCTTGCCCCTATGGAAATCAGGAGTTGCTCAATAAAAGTCGTTTTTTACAACATAAACCTTATCAGCTAATACTAATATTACCATCAGTAGGAACCAAAGTTGGTCTGTTTTGTTAAATCAGTTTCTCGCTGTTTTTGAGGTGAAGCTTCATATAGTTTATTACCCTCCACGCAATGATGTACGATATGATGCTGTTACACTATATCCAAGCAATATGAGCTTGCTAATTAATTAGGTAGCGTCTGTCAGCATGAAGTGACTGTGTCTGTCCTGTTAGCCTCTTATACTGTAGTTCTACTAAGCAGTGAGTTGTCTGACAGCATGTTGTCAGTTGAAGGAGAGACAGGCCAAATGTATGTACATTTGTAAATAGTAAATGGTTGAAAACACAGACGGTGTATTTTTACAGTAATTTAATATTTTAAAGTCCTGCGATGCATGACAAAGGTGCTTTGTTGTATACTATTGATATGTGGAAATATCTGAGAATGGACATGCAAAAATGCATCCCCCAAAAGTTATTTCCCTATAGCCGCCACTGATCAATATATGTATTGATTCAGGTTAAATACATTTTTTATAAAACCAATGAAAAACATCTATAGTGAGGAGTGACTTTAAATTACAGGGTTCACATTAATATCACCATTTGATGTCTTGCATATATCTTTTTATTGTCTACAGTTAGAAATGAATTAGAGAAATTGAGTCACCATATGCAGATTCTGTAGATTTTCAAAAGGCTTCTGATCAACACAGATCTTGACCCTCTGCTCTTATCTCCTCATACAGCATTTTATCAGTGTCAAATTAAACACATATACAAAATCAAATCTGACTGCTATACTGATGATGCTCCACTTTATGTGTCTGTGAAGGCAGATTAAATTAGGGGCCTGCTTGTCCAGTGTGAAAAACTGAATGGTGCCCTGAATGTCACAAAACCCAGTTTCAGTTTGTGGAAGTAGATTCAGATATTTAGTGGGTAAGGGAGAGGGGGGGTGAGGGTGATGATGAGAAGCAACTGTGAATAAAACATTACATTTACTGATAGTTTTCTTTGCATGAAGAACATTTCTTGCTCTCTTTCTGCAGGGAGCTAAACACAGTGAGGACTGAAACACATGCTCTAGTTTCTAGTCTTTTTAAAGATGAAAAGTCAACTTCTCCTTTTAAAATGCTGTTTAAACATTGATAACGAGCATCCAGAGAAAAATCAATGGCTGAGTTATATTAGCCTAATTCTCTATAACAGAAGCTCTCTTTGGGCAACTGCCTCGGTTCTCCAGCTCTCAAACACAGGTGACATTCCTGGCTTCTCACAGACTTCACAATTGCATGTTTTTGAGGCTGAACAAGAGTTTGGAGCCTGTGAAACAGAATAAAAGCAATGTAAGTGAAAGATTTGGCTCAGTGAATCCACTGCTGCTCATCTCTGACAGAGCTGTTGCAGAGGAGCTCTGCCCTCCTCTCTGGCTCATGCTACGGATGTAATGAAGCCTGAAACTGAGCCAGGATCTGTAGCTCCCACATGACCCCACTGTGCAGCATATGGTAGCCCTCTCTGTGGCCCTGGTAGCTACATGCCACCAGCTAAACTGGGAGGAGCAGTCATGTGGGAATATGGGATGTGAGCTGCTGCAGATCTGTCTTTGTATGATGGAAAGTGCTGCTTTTGTTTTCTGTTACATGCGCCTCTGTGAGAAAAATGGGTCAGGCCACACTCCAGTGTTTTATTCTCCAGTCTCAAACATCAAAATGCAAATGAAAGGCGCGTGTTTTCTTGCTTTTTAATAATGTATCATGGTATCTCTTTTTGTATCACATCAAACCTTTGGTGAATTGTCTCGGCTTGCATATTTGCTTAGTGTCCGGGAAGAGCTGCAGTGCATCCCAGTGCACACTGGATGAAATGCCAGCACACATTAGTACCATAGTAAGAAGCTCATTCTTTCTGTTGGTAGACTTAATGTCTTACTTACCACAATGCACAAGAAAATGTGCCGTAAAGTACACTTGAGAGAAAATGTTTTGCAGTTGAGTTGAACCTTTAAGGTCATGCGTCAGACTAGGCTGCTCCAAAACCTTCTTAGCTCTCCCATGGATCTCTTTCTAGTGAGGCCTGCAGTTCTTGGTAGTTCTTAGTAAACCAGCTACTCATTTGATGCATATGCTGTATTTCAACCAGGTGCATTTTATCGTAAATGTGGCTAAATGAGCTACTTCATTTGAATGTTAGCCGTTTCAAATAAATACTGTATGGCCAGCTTTCCAATGAGGAAACTATGAAACCAACTGGACCTTCTTTAATACCAATGCAATGTTGTAAATCAGGAAGCTGGTGGTGATGCTCTGCACCCACTGCTCTTTACTGAGATCTGGGTCTGTTGCTGCCAGACTTCGGACCTGTCTGCAGATTCAGATTCAGATTCAGATTCAGATTTATTTGTCACGTGCACAATCACACACAGTACAATATGCAGTGAAATGCTTGTACGACTAACAGCGACCTATGAAATGTAAGAAATATGAAGAAAGAAGAAGAACACAATAAATAAAGAACACAATATAGAAATTACAATAAAGAACACCCTAAATTGAGAAACAACTCAAAAACAGAAGAACAATAGAATGTCTAAGTGACAAAGATGTCCGATTGGCCAGTTAACAATAGAATGTCTAGGTTCCAAAGTATGCAGCAAGTGGAATGCAACAATATGCAGTAAAGTGACTTGGTGGGTGTGGTGTAGATGTAGTGCAGTCGATAGCACTCGCTTGTCAGCGTCTGGGGGGGGGTGCTCGGGTGAGAGCATTATATGGGTCAGAGTTATTGCAAGGTCTATTGGGCAGTGTCTGGGGGGTCCAGGGTGTGTTCGGGGTGTGTTCATCTGTGCGTGTGATCCGGTCCGAGATGTTTGCAGCTTTGTGCTGGTGCAGAACATTCCTCTGTGGTCCTGAGCAGTTCGTTCCAGGTGGGCGACTGAGGTTCGCAAGGGTCCTTCGCAGATGTCACCATAGCTGAGAAAGCTTACGTTTACCCACTCATACAGACTACTTAACATGTTAGAATTATTTGGTAGGAAATAAGAGGCTTATGAAGACAACAACTGTTTCCTGTGACAAGTTTGGCCAGTTCTTTCTACCTGCCCTTTGTCTTAGTTGCAGATGATCTCCGATGTTTGATTTTATCTTTTGTCACAGAAAGAGTATTAGGATGAACAGGCAGGTTGTTTATTAGCTTTATTCAAAGCTGTCATGTTATCCAACTTTTATTTATGGTTGGTGCAGTTTTAAACGAAGAGCCTTTCTTATTTATCTGCCTTTGTGCGGGCCCCTGAATGCTTGGCTCCTGCCCTGTATCGCCTCAGCCCAGCCTGCTGGAACAGCTTTGTGTGGCAGCTGGTCCTGACTGATTGCGCTGCTTGTTAGTCTGTCTTTGATCATTAAGCAGAGCAATGTCACCGCCTTTAGTGTCATCAATTATAATCTGGCTTGTGTCACTTTGATCCTAACAAATATTATGCCAGTTTTTTTAAGCTGTTGTTGGGCCACATGCTGCAGACTTTGAGCTTCCCCTATTAGATGCAAGATTTGTGATGAATAATTTACCTGAGTGGATTTTTTCACTGCTCTTTCCACTAAAGCTCCGACTACACAGCCCGTAGCCAGCCCAGGCAAATTAGAGTGAAGGAGAGAGTGAGAGGGAAACATATAAATAGCTCATCATGTCCCTTGGTGGTGGCACCTACATCTGTCCAATCCATATGCTGCTGATAGTTGGCCACTGAGTCTACAGTCAGTGTAAATATTCCAACTAGTTAGAAACACTAAGGTCTGGTCAGAGAGTCACTGGTTCAACAATGTGTATAGTCACCCCAAAAAAGACAAAGTATGAAGCTCTTTGCAAAAATGTCGTTGAAACAGCAGAAATATGATACGTGAAGGTGCACTGTATGAACCTAGGCTGCAGTAATGATCTTGGATCCTTTGTTTCATGCATCATTGAATTAATTTGTCATTTGTACAGATCACTTCTGGACTGAGACCACTGATTCTCAAGCTGAATAGAAATGGGTGGATACAAATTTGCCAAAACAAACTTAATATCCGAGGTGTGAAAGTGACCAAGGAAAAGCTAGTAGTCCTGTCTGTTCCTGGAGTTGATCCTACTTCTAACCTGGGATTAAGTCTTGTGTCTTCATCTGTTAGGTAAAATATGATCCTGTCTTGGTTCAGAACATAAAAGTCAAAGTCTAAGTCAAACTGAAACAACAAAACTGTGTGAGACCAAAGCAGGGATTTTTTTCAAAAAGTGAAATGGTAAACTACTATTCCATGTGGTGACCATGGAAACTGTCAGGGAAGTGCTTTCAGCCACAACATTACAACCACACGGTTGACAAGTTGATTGTCTCATTACAATGGAACTTGGATTTTATTGTGCTGTATATTTTGTAGAGCAAGTGAACATTCTGTTTTTGAAGTTGATGTGTTGGAAACTGTGGATGCGTATTATGTCACATTTGCAGTGTCCAACTACGGCTACATGGCTGATTTTTGTGGCATTGTAACAATAAAAATGGTTCTACTTGTTTAGCTATCACAGAAAATGATCAGATTACATATAGACAGCTAACACATCTGGTCCAGGGTGCACATCATTTTCCAACCATCACGTCTCTTGCCAAGTTGCACGCTATGTATTCTTTTCTCTCTTCGAGCACTTTCATCTGGCATGTTTCACACAGTATCTCTCTCCTCTCTACATCATTAAGCTCAAATCCTAAACATGTCAGAGGAAACTCATGAGATTCATGCACCACTGTCTAAACATAGACTGACTGGTCATCTCTTTATTGTGGATGTAGATAAAAAGGAAGCTGCACACAAAGAATAGGTTACATCCACATAACATATATTAATATAATTTGCTTTGCTTGGCAGACGCTTTTATCCAAAGCAACTTACAGGGAGCTAGCGATGGGTGTCTGGTTCAAGGACACAGCTGGTAGGGGATAGATTAGGAGTCTGACAGGGTTTTGAACCTGTGACCTTCTGCATCCCAGTCTGACACTTAACCCATGAAGACACCATGCCACTAACTAATATAGTTCAGTTGCAACTCTTTGCTGTTATATAATTGCACAGGCTGATATTAAGCTTGCATATGTGAGTTCTATCTCCAAGTTTCTGCAGACTCTTGAAACTACTTAGTGAAATGCCTCAACATTTTCATCCTCCACATAGCCTCAACCGGATTAACTAAGAGTCTTCACCAACATTCTGGTAGTATTGTGTTTTTGCATTGTAATGTTCTCAGCATGGCCACACTACACTGGCTGATATACACACAGTTACTGTGTAGGAGTGTAGTGAAACCGTGGGTGATGTGATGTGTATGAATCCTCATGAGCTTCCCAGTGTGCCACTGAAACATCTCATAAGAAATTGAGTTGTGCTTGCTGGTAGTACAATAAGACTCAGTAATGTCCAACCGTGCTCCAATAATGTCTAATGGAGACGTTGAGAACTTGAGATCAAGCCAGCTACAAAGAAAAAGTTACAGATACAGACTCTATGGGAATAGGTGATTGACAGATGATGGTGGTGAAATAAGATGTTCAGGACATACATATTTAGTGCAGCATCATTTCAGCGCACAATATTATGAATTTCCATTTTTTGTGTTTTAACGTTAACACATCAGAAAATAAATAAATAAATAATAATAAAGACTTGTCAATTCAAATTACCGACAGTTCAGTTGATTGATTTTATTAGACATCTATTGAAAAAGGTACACTGTAAGAGAAACAAGAATAAATACAGGCATCGGCTGCCTCATTTATTTTGCTCATGCATAGCAGTACAAACAACACACCTCCCCCATAGTCTGACATGCTAATATTTCCGATGGTGCACTATTTAGACAGACATGCCTGTTGTTTTACAGTAGACAAAATCACTTTCAGAGAGGAACCAGATATAGTACCCACTTCCCTGAAACCACAGCACAGACAGTAGCCATACTACACAGTGTCAAATGTACACTTGGAGAGTGGATTTGACCTCCGTACAGATAACATTTGGTTCGACTCAAGAATCGAGTAAAATTAACTCTATGGTCAGTGTTAACTTTTAAATGTTAATTCTACTCAAAATAGTGTTGAATTAAATGTGGGATATGTTGCACAGGCACTGTACTGCATTAGGCCATGCAGCTCCCTGTGTTTCTACGGTTGTTAGGGTTAGTTTGGTTGCGTTACAGAATTGATTTAACTTGCGCGATTATGTTTCATGACTTTATTTAACCATCAATTCATTGAAATTACATTTGAACAAGACTGTGCAAGGACACAGCTCATCAGGTTTCTACTGGAATCTAGGACATAGGGTTAGGGTTCTGTTTTTCTGTTTAAACTCAGATCCACACTAGCAAAGTTAGTACAGCTACACCTCTGATTACAATCTTCATACATGCTTTTGTGTTTTAGAACTTTTACTTCATGCTGCCGATGAACAGTCACTTCAGGTTATTTCCTGTATACATGTAAATACTAGCAGTATTATCAGTAAGAGGAAAGTAACAACAGTATTTTTGTAGGAAAACAAACTTCAGTAGAATGTTGTTCACATTTCCTCATGATTTCATTCTCCACACACGAGAATTTGTTTATTTACATGTTGGTGTATATGACTGTGTGCGCGCTGAGGCTAGATGAAACGATGAGCGTTCCTGTTTGGTTTCTGCCTTCATATTACAGCATAAAAGCCGTGCTACCTCCTGACCCACACTTACATAATAAATAACTCCGCCAGGAGATGTATTGCACTAGATCCAGTATCAGATGCTTCTTCCAAGTCAGATAATATCACGCGGTGCTGTGCAACGTGCCCTGCAGCAGGCTCTGCATCAGGAGCTCTTGAGTTACCAGGCACGGTTGGCAGGGGTGTACACTGGAAAGTTGCTTCATGGCTCAGGCAGAGTTCTTGTTATTACACCTCATAAATATGGAGGAAGACTTGGTGAAATGAGCCCCGAGGTAAAACTGCAGTTGACTTTTAAGTTGTTTAGCCGTGAAGATGAGCTAAACCCAAGAGTGCCCGCTTAGACGGCAAAACCGGCGCTTGTTAAAAGGTGCATTACTATGCATCACCGGTCTGCCCGCAGTAATCTGCGTGTTTAAAGACACGGTCTGGACATCACATAACATCCTCCTTACAGTTATTTGTTCTACCCACTGACAGAGAACATATGAGAGGACATGTTTGTTAGTACCCGAAAAGCCAAACTATGCTGTATGTGCAAACAGGAACAAGCACTGACTTTACATGTACATGTCGTTTGTGCAGGATGCAACCGTGTGGCCCAGCCTAATGTGTGAACCTATTACCTTACCCCATAATTTGGGTTATTAGCAGGTCTATATAATAATGTCTTAAAAACATAAAATAAGCTGTGAAACATGGGGGACATGAGAGCAGCAGGGTGTTAATGTGTGTCAGTATACTATATAATACCTTTTAGTGACTGATTAGGTGCCTCCCATTCACTTTAATGGAGGCACCTATTGTTCTCCACCTCTAAACTGGCTTCTTTATTTATTTCTTTATTTCTTTCTTTATATCCTATTCTTCCGTCCAGAAGAATGCGGCCCGAACGGGCGAGAGATAACACACAAACTATACATAAAATCGACCGGCTCGGTCCCGGGATGTGTGCTATTACTTTTAGTAAAATAGTATTCAGTACTTTTTAAATAATTTGT
>JAUMTR010000019.1:945407-981231 GCA_032270685.1 Microctenopoma stevenorrisi | reverse complement strand
CACCTGCTCTCTGATTGGCTGACACAGCAGTAGCTGCTCATGTTTACTGTGTGTGTTTGTAAATACTCTGTGAATCCCGCTCTCTGGTCGGGGAGATGGGTCTAAGGTTCAGCATTGGACAGATGGGTCTAAGGTTCAGCGGCGCACGGCGGCAGGCACCTTCAAAGTTTCCCCAGGAACTTTCTAGTATACCTTTACTCTACTAAAGTGCCATAAGGCAACAAATTAGTAGTCTAACAATTTGGTTCTTCAAGCCTAGTATGGAAATGCTCACATGCAGACTCCCACTCACATTCTAGGCTGCAGGCTGAAGGAGGCAGGGGACTGGGAAGGGGTTTTAATCACATTCACACAGTGTCAGTGATGGAGAGGCTGGTTGTGAGTGGGTGTCTGCAGAGGAGCGCGACACATTGTTAGCAGCTCTGTCACAAACACACCCTGCTTCATTAGACAAAACATTCTCATCTGCAGCGCTCTCTCCGAAAATCTATATTGGAGATACGTGTGAGAGCTCATCTCTACAGTCAGAGGTAATGTGTTTTTCTCCTGCACAGAGACAATTAAACAACGACTTCATTCTTCAACTCCCTGTTTTCTGCTTTTCATTGTTTAAGCAGGCGACAAGTATGGGTAAATTGTGTGTGTGTGAGACAGAAGATAAGTACGTGCATGATTCCACAACGTTTACACCGTTTGACAGATGAGACTCAGGCTGAAAAAAAATGAAATCCATTCACTTTATTACTGTAGAGGGTAAGCTAATCTGGGTGAATAACACTGAGCTCTGACACCAGTGAACCGTGGGGGTCCAGGACTTTGTGCCTGAACACTGTTCTCCATTGGAAGACTCCGGTATCTATCCTCGGTTCTCAAACACAGTCCATGCATGTTTGTGGATACAAATATCAGGTATCCTTAACCTTGGAGCTGTAGTTTCTGGTCTACCCAACCTGCCCAGTGCTTCGTCTGCTGCTCCTTGTTGTTGTGATCTATGTTACCTGCTGTTCGTTTCTCTCTCCTCTGTCCACTAACCCCAACTCGTCGAGGCAGATGGCCGCCCACCCTGAGCCTGGTTCTGCTGGAGGTTTCTTCCTCTTAAAGGGAGTTTTTCCTCTCCACTGTCGCCTCAGCGCTTATTCAATTGGAACTGTTGGGTTTTCTGTATATATTTATATAATGTGTAAGGTCTTAAATCTTACACTGCAAAGTGCCCTGATGACTTAAGTTGTAAATTGACGCTATATAAATAAAGTTTAATTGAGTTGAAATGTTTGACCAAGTCACCTCTGGTTTGAATTTTGCTGCTTTGATTTCTTTCTCATAGAATTTATTTATAACTTACAACTAAGTTGGGGCGACCCAAAATTAATTTAATTAAATAAATATAATTTTTTATAGTACAAGATTCAATAAGCAAACATTACAGAAGACTGAGAAGATTTAAATGATTGCAGCAAATGGAGACTCTGATGCTGTGAATAATTAAGATAAATTAGACAAAGACAACAACATCCATCCTTTATGCTACTATAAATAGGGATTTGGCTGCTAAGAGTATTTTATGGACACTGCAGAGTCACGTATGGTCAGGCTCTGATTTATCATCAAGGATTTTCAAAAATTAACAAAAAATAAGACTTGTGAAATGCACAGAATGTTTTCTCAGTGCGTTTGCGTTCGCTTAAGTTACAATGACTAATCTCAAGCGCTAATGCTTGAATGCAGTCAGAGTTGATGTTATGTGTGAAATAAAATGATGCACAAAATAAATCAAAAACATTAGTTTAATTGGTCTTCTACTGTCCGTATGCGCACGTCCTCTAGCTTGCTCTTTCTGTTTTCAGACAGGTGGAGGAATGTGTGAACATATGTGCACGACATTATATGACTACTCTGTCAATCTTTACAGGATGTTGACCACAGTTATTCCATCAGGTGTTTATATACAACAACAACAGGATTAGACTACACGTCGTACTGTCCCTTTGATGTTTAATGTAATTTTTATTTCTTACTGCAGGTTTTTTGCATATTAGCTTCATTTGCTGCCTCACCACAGAAAGCCAGTGCTGCCAACACTGGTTTGAGGCTCTGTACCATGCTGCCCAAACAAATCTCACAGCAATTAGGGGAAGCCAGAAAACACAGTTTTCTTGGCTTTAGTTTGGCAGCGCACATACACACAAAAACACATTTAGACATCTACAAGATCTCAGTAGCTTTCCTCCATGTTGAGCTTTTTCAAAGTCCAATGACGTAATCATTGTTCACTCGTCTTAGTAAAGATGTAACTAACTCTTCACACATAATAAATAATAAATAGGTTTCATACTGTTGGCTGCCAAGGTTTTTAGAAAACATGAACAGGTCTTTCCTCATTTTTGACCGTGTTAAATCCAAGCGCTAAGTAAGCTTCGTCATATTTTCGGGTCTTTTTTTTCCAGCTACTGTCACATTGTTTGCCTCTTGCGTCTCTCTTGTGCTACTTTTGACTGTCAAACATCTCTACTCCTTCAGCAGAGCTTTCACCCGTGTGTGCATGAGTTTGGGGTCGGTCTACTTCTGCTGGGTTAAACAGGAAGCCTGTTAATTAGTTTGAGGGTGAGAGACTGATAATTTTGTGGGAGTGGCGGAGAAGATGCACAGTAACAGGAGAACAACTAAATCGCGGCTCTCACAGGTCAAAGGCAGTAGTTTGACTGAGAATCCACAATCCTGAAAACCCCAATGCAAACAACAGAAAATCCTCTCCACGGGGAACACAGTCAACTGATAGAGCAAGTCCTCAAACCAGAAATCCAAAACAGGCCAGAAAGCCTGTGCCAAGGTAAACCAGAGTTCGAGAGACAGAAGAGCAGAGTCCAAACCACAGAGACAGAAGCAAACTCAGAGATCAGATGGCAGATCAGGCAAGCAGACAACAGGGTCAGTAACTAGTCCATCTAGCAAACACATAAACAGGCTGGAGATTCTTCTGCTAAGATAGAGCAGAGCAACAGTGTTCCTTAAGGGGGGTATACTTTATACAGTCAGAAATGCGGAGGTCATTACCTCCTCCAGTCTCAGATTATTAAATTAAATTGGCATCAGACATTCATCTGATAAAAAAAAGGACGCCTACAATGAGGATAAATTAGTGAACATTAGCAGTCTTTTATGTAATATTATAACTAGTGAGTAATGAGCGAATCTTTGTGAGCATAATGACATGAGGTACAATACTGGTGTTTCCAGAACAGCAATCTAATCTTTTCAAAGATATCTATTGGGACAGTGTCCCTTCAGACTAATAATCACAACATGGATAATCACACACACGTGTATGTAAAAACATGAATCTGTTTTCAAGAAAATTATTTTTAATATTCTCTGGGGTTCCAAAGGTTCCCTCTTATCATGTAAGCAATAAAAAGGCTACTGCACAGAATATTCAAAACAATTTTCCTTAAATTAGATTTAATTCAGCAATTTTGCTCTCATGAGTTTATAGATTTAGGTTTGTGCATGTGAACTTGTATTGTAGGTTACCTATCATTTATATTATCCATTCATATTTGTTTACATAAATCATGTTCATATTGTTGTTGGAATCAAAAAGTTGTATCCTCATGGAGTCTGATTGCTTAAGAGATTGAAGTCCTGCTAAACCAATTAGCCACTAATATGGTATTAGCCACTAATATTGTATAGCCATAATGTATGTCTTTGTCTTTGTGTAGGATGCAGCTGTGTCTGGGGGTAATTTTTGTCTTTCAATGACGGTTAGCTCATATCTTCTGACAGAATAAGATAACATGTGTAACCGTTTCTTCTTCCCGACAATAATCACACAAGCCAGAGGGATGTTTACTTATTAATTTCAGAGAGCTGTGTAAGGAAGAGTGCCCCAACCGTATTTTGTTAAACACAACCTCTTTCCTTCTTGACCTGCCCACCGTTCTGCACAGCAGAGTAACCTAGCTATTAAGCCCATAGAAAAATCTTCCTCTATTCTCCCTATTCCATTTTTCTTGCCATCCATGTCTTCATCATCCTAAACAGATTTTAGTCAGTTGTCTATCGAGGATGTAGAATGCCGCTCTGGGATATGAGGATCCTTAGAACCATCCGTGAATAAATATGGACGTGATTTACGTCATGCCACCCCACCCAAAAAGTAAAGGCTGACAGAGGATCTGTCCTTTTTTTTCATTTTCCATTAGGTCTAGCAAATATCTGTCTACTGCTGGAACCCTATAGGTCCACGGCCCTTCCCCCACGTCAGTTTACTGTCAAACAATACTCCCAGAAACCTAAACACATTCACCCTTTGGAGTACCCTCCCGTACAACCTTTTTCTAGTGAAGACAACCCTTATTCTGTTCAACAGAAAACTGTTCCACCACATTAATTGCCTGTTGAGTTTTATTTCCCCCATACTCTTCTTCCACAGCACTCTATCATCTGAAAAAAGCGACCTGCCAATTTCCGGCTGTACTTCTGCAAAGACACCGTTGATTATGATTGAAAACAAAAGTGGATTAATAACACTCCCCTGCGGAGTCCCATGCTCAACTTTGTGCAGCCTGGACAGGGCTCTCCCTATCCTAACTCGAATTTCCCGATAGTTCAGAAAGTCTTTCACCCAGTGGAACACCCACCCCGCCCCTCCCATTCTGCACAGTTTGATTAACATGTCCCCTTTCCATGGCATATTGTAGTCAAGTCAAGTCAAGTGTCTTCTGCAGGCCGCACTATGTGCCTCTGCAGGCCGCACTATGTGCCTTCCCACAGTAGCAGCACTTTGGCTGCATTGCCTCACTCCACTTTCCATACTCGGGATTCCCCCCGCATTGAGCACAACCTGTCTGCTCTCTACACCAAGCAGGTATGTGCCAAAACCGTTGACAGTTACTTTACTTTACTTTACTTTGCTTGGCAGACGCTTTTATCCAAAGCGACTTACAAGAAGAAGACACCAGCAATTCCATTCAGTTCTCGCAAAAGCTGAAATACTACAACAAAGCACCCTGATAAGGCCTAACTCGTCAAGACAAAAACATGCATATGTTTTGTATATTGCTGTTAAACTTTTGTATATTGCAGTTAAAACACCTAAGAGGTCTGGGAACATAATCCTGAACCATATAGCTCACCAAACCTGTCGTTACTGTTTTGGGGATCACTACCCCCTGGAACTCAACCATGACTGTTTCAGTATCCTTCCTAGTGCCATTAAAATTTGAGTTAATGCGGACCACACCAATCAAGGTTCCCCCCTTCAAATTACTTTTATTTTCCTCCACACATATTCAACCGTACAGCTGAAATGATTTCCCCTTTGTTTCAATTCTCACTGATAAACAATAAATTTAAATAATACTTGTCTGTGTTTTCCCCAGAATTGTGATGTAATATCAAGACAAACAAACCCGGAATAGTCTGTGTTTGCACAATTACAATTCTGACTGGAAATAAAGCATTGACCAATAAAATAAAATTAATTTTATTTTAAAAATAGACTGGGGGCAAACAGAGTGTTCTAGCCCACTTTGTCACATTCTGAATCATGTTTTCACATACATCTTAATTTTATGCACAGCTCTGTGAATGCAGTAGCTATTCACATGCAGTCTATTCACTGTTTTATTCATATGCAGCACAGTTGAGTGTTTTAGTCGTGAACTTTTTTATGTGTAGATTTCACCGGTAAAGCTGAATGTACGTAAGGAGTAGAGGAGCCAAATATGCTTCCTGTGTATACTTTTAATGCATTGTGATTGCAGTAGAATATGAATGTGTGGCCTTGTGTTAGACTTGTTATATAACACCACTTCAGAAGCACAGGCTTTGTCAATTTAATGTTAATATGAAAGCCTAACGAAGAAGGTCTCTCATCCTGTCAATTTGTAAGATTTTTTCTTTACTAAGATTAGATATAATAAAGTACTTGTGTTCTCAAAGGCTAACTATTACGTTTGACTCTTAAAGTGTAAAAACCTCTATCCACATTTGTGTTATCTGTCAGCACATTTTGGAACAAACTGTTCATCTAATCACTAAACCAGCTTAAATGCTAACTCCTGTTAAAGTCCCATCAACAGGACACACATGCATGTGATGGCTACCTACTGACTGGATGGGGCAAACGTAGAGCACACTAAAGACAAGAGCTTGTAAATGAATGTTGGACATAGGCTTGAACTCAACTGATTAATTGATTACGCTTGGGAAGTCATGGTCTGGTCAACAAAATATGTTATGGACAACTAGAAGAAATTTTAATTACTTCCGGCACAAATATCCACTTGGACTCATGGATAGACGGATTAGAAAAATCAGTCTGGGCAGGCGTGTGTTTGATACAATTTGACTGGTTGGCACTGACATACAACAGAAAGACAGGGGTTTAAAATACTGATTTCATTTTACATTAATTGGTTTTTATAGTTTATTTACACTTGTTGTTTTTCTTTGTTTATTAATTTCTGAGTGTAGTGTTACAGCTTGTTTGTCATCTTTTTTTTCCTCTTCCTTTTGGTCTGTGCTGATTAGGTTGTTTTTAGTGGCGGCCCATCTATAGAGGGCGCTGAGGCACTGCCCCACCTGTGTCCCGTGAAGAAGAAGAACATAAATAACTCAGAATTCAAAACTAACAACTCCATAGTAGCCATGAACATTTTTGTTTTTAAAGATTCTGGACACCAGCTGGACATCAAAATCTAACAACAAACACCTGGAAGAGGGAGAAATTACACTTTCTCCAGAAACTGGTCTGAGAAGACGTCCTGGCTAACTGTCCTGAAACCAGAGCTTTTGTCAGCTGTTAGGAAAAGAGTGGATTCAGACAGGTAATACAGATTTAATATA
The DNA here is from genome assembly GCA_032270685.1 of Microctenopoma stevenorrisi. NCBI lineage: Eukaryota > Metazoa > Chordata > Actinopteri > Anabantiformes > Anabantidae > Microctenopoma > Microctenopoma stevenorrisi. Next base: position 974,382 of record JAUMTR010000019.1, on the reverse strand, counting down.
TTTTACTGATAACGTGAGAAAAAATTACCAGACTAGCAGCTGCATGAACAATGCTAACTGGTATGTGTCTTACAATGATTATCAATCTGAATATCGCTACACAGTGAAATGAAAGTTACAGGATAGAATATAAGGAGATGACATAATGAGGAGGGGGACAGAAACAGAGACATTTAGCTTAAGATGACAAATTGCATTTTATTCTGTGGTAAGCTTCAGCTTGTCGTCATGAAAAGGAACGTTCATCCTTGCATTACTACTACTACTCCGAATCTTCATGTTAATGTAATCTGTTAAAGCGGTGTGATGCACGGTAATGGTGCTTTGACTTATGCTAGTGGTGCAAAAATGCACAAAGCTGTGTTTGCTGCAATGTCCAATCAAACTAGCTGTAGTGAAACTTTCCAATTAAGACTCATATCCAGTCGGAATTATGTCTGCTGTTACTGACAAATTATTTTTACTTACGTCAAAGATGAAGAAATGCGAACAGACTCACACACATAAGAAAAAACACACTGTCCCTGAGCTCACAAAGCCTGAGAGAGTGGCGCCTGAGATGATCATCAGGACATAGTATTGGAAACATAATTTTTCTGTAAAAAAAAACTACAGAAGAAGGCCAGCGAGGTAGAGCAGTCATCGGTGTAGCGCTATGGATGCTCGTCTCACACCGAATGAATCACCTATGAAAAGACTTCTTGTGAAGGTTGACCCTTCAACTATGAAATTATTGCTGTGCCTGAAAACTTGATTGGCTAGTTAAGTGCAGAAGTGTTTTCATCATTTTAGCATTTTAAAGAAATCAAGATCTGTACACACAACATGGTGTTTATCATGGCCACCAAAATGCTACAGTACCAAATAATGATAATTTACAGGGTCATTACCCTTCAAAGGTAAAATCTGTCAATAATCTACTATTCCTGTTGTTACCAGTAAGCCCAGTTAAAAGACATCATTTTCATTAATACAAAGTGCAGACATTTACTAAAATAGCTGCTCAATCTGGTTTTTAATCAAACAAGGAAATGGTGCATATTTAAAGACATGAATTATTCCACATTTGGAGTTTTATTTAGCAGGACAGTGTTGTCACAGTGTTGGACTGAGTCAGTGTGTGTTCACAGTGATAAAGGAATACGTCAACCACAGCAACCGTGGGTGACTAACTGATGTGTTTCTTGGACAGAAAGATATCAGGTTTGCATACACAGAGCAAACTAAAGAGACTTTCAGTGTTGGTTCTGGTGTGTACATGTGAAACGCCTGTATCAGCGTTGGTCACCAAGGTATCAGCTCAATGATTTTATGATTTTGTGGAAGGATTTTTATTTGAACTTGTGTAAACAGCTTACAGAGTCGAGACGTTTCCTGTGAACAGAACATAAACAGCACAGAGATAAGAGAATTATGAAGAGTTTAATACGCATAATCCCTGTACGGTAACTTCAGAAAAATGCCACAGTGTAGTACTAATATGCAGTGTGCTGGATGGGTGGAGATGGTACGAAGCCTGATAAAAAAAGCTGGTTTTTATCCAGAAATCTTGCCTAGCGCAGACTGTGCTATGATGTGAGAGGTGTGTGTGTGTTGATGTTGTGTGACTGTTCACGGTGTGAGGCGTGCAGCCGGCAGGCTGCTGAAGTGGAAAGCTTTCAGCCTGGTCACTAAGTGGGGTCGCAGCCCAGCACTGATCACTGCTCTCCTCCATCTACCACTTCACTCGCTCCTCTCATCTTTTCCCTCACCCCTCTCTCTCTCTCTGCTGTTTTTATATTGTCTCTCCATATCTGTCCATCTCTACCCTTGCTTTGCTTTTTCTTTATCTCACACATCCTCTCCCACATCACTCCTGTCCTTTCCATTTCTCCTGCCTTCAATCTCCTTGAGTCTTTTTCTTCCCCTTCGTTCCATTTCCCCTCGGGCGTCTCTTTCTCTTCATCTTGCGTCTATTTTCCCTCCACCGCCCTGATTCGCTATTTTTCCCTCTCTAATGTCTCTGCTAGTGCTGTACACATCGCGACAGCTGCAAACATACTCAGGTGATTCTCGCATGCTATGAGACTAATTAGATGTGTTTTTCTTTTCTGTTGTGCGGTGGTGATATACACTTACAATAAACAAATCATATTCTTTATACAGTGCTTTATGTTTGATTATCAAAGGAAATTTCAGAAGGATTTTTCATGTCTCTCCAGAATTTTTCTCCTACAAACACAAAAACAGCTCATTTTAACCTTTAATCATTTTGAAAATCTTGTTTAAAATGTACCTTCCATGTTCACAAACATATTCTTCAGTTTATTCCTAAACTGGACCAATCAAAGACAAGCTGGTGACATTGTGAGTCTCCTACATGGGGACAAAACATGTCTCCGTGGAGAGAGTAAAAATAGAAACGTGGATTCAAAATATCAAAAATGAATCCTATTAAATAACACATAAAGTGCAAAACATCAATCCTGCATTCTACATAACTAAACCATAATCACAGACATGGTTCTGGAGGAAACATAACTGCATCCAGATTATGTACAAAGTAAATGACAAGTCGCACATGTAAATAAATGGTTTTGTTTCTGACCAAATAGCTAATATTCCAGTAACAACTTTTATAGTTGTTACTGGAATAGTCGTATATTTAAAAAAAAAAATACGTTACTGGTGAATATCGTTTACATGTAACATGATGGTTATGTTCACAGAAAACGTAAAAAGCTCTGCTGACTCTCTGTGGGATGGTAATAGTATTTCTATGAGATTTAGTTATATACTTCATAACTGAAACAAATTATTAAAATGAAACCAACGGAACTAAAATAATTAAAATTGATTGCAATCGTGATAAAATATTTATAACCGTATAATAATGGCCTAAGCTCACTTTGATAGTGGTTCCTGTTATGCATGCATAAAAACTGACTGACAGGATAGAAGGAGATCCGGGTTTGAACCAGGAATGTATTATCACAGTCTCTGTCTCAAGGTTGTTGGGGCTTCTGTGTCACAACCCACACAAACCACAGCACGCTTTTTCCTTGTTGGCAAATGAAGAGATTCTAATTCCATTTGAGTCGCTCTCTCCTGCCTCTCACAGCGAACTCTACGATACTATCGGCTTGAATTTCTTCCTTCCTCCACTTTCATGTTTCATAGTTTGCCCTCTCTCACTGTGCACTTACCTCCTCCTCTCTCTCTCGTCTGTCTCCTTGATTACCCATTGCTCTCATCCTGCCTCCTATCTGCCAGCTTGAATTAGACCACAATCTCAGCTGATAGGCAGGGTTTGTACACTATGATGCAGTGAATGTGTGCGCGTGCATGGCAGTGACACATGACACAGAGGATGCTTCAGGCTGAGAACAGTTCCATCACATGATTTTTTTTTTCAGTAGAGTTATGTGAAAAACACAAACCACTCAAAAAGAAACCCAACAATCTACTTCTACCTGCACACAAATTAAGTGCCCTAAGCAAGGCATTCAACCTGAAAGTGCACGTGTCTATGCATCAAAGTAATTGTTCTATAATCACTCTTATGGTAATGAACCAGATGAACAGCAGCACTATTAAGCTGCAAGGAAGTGAGTGAGTTTTCTTGCACTACTGTTTGTTTCCTCTCTGTTCTCTGCTCTTTATCAGTGTCTGCTGCAAATTATCTTCATATATATGTATTCTGCTAAAGTGGGCAAACGAAGCAGTGCAGTCAAGATTTAGTAGCCAAAAAAAGAACATTAATACGACAGGGATCTCAGGATGCCTAACATATAACCCTGTGACCAACTTGAAGTAGGTGATAATTCTGCGCTGGTGCTAGAACTGTTCCGGAAGCGGTTCAGCTTGCACAGATCACAATACCATGCATAGAGTATGTACAAGTTCACATACAGCGACCTAACAGTGTACTCTCAGGAGAGTATCAAGCCATTTTGAACTTGAGAAAATCAATCAGAAGCATTGCACATTTTAGGCATAAAGGGTTTAACCAATACAGCAATTTGGAATGTCCTGAGCATGTCATGTCAGGCGTGTATGTAACACAGACAAGGTATTTTAACAAACGCCCTTATATCGTGCGGGATCGACCCAAATGCAGAGTGTTAACAGACGGGTAGGAAAGCACACGCGTTGCTCTTGTAACACCCTAGCGCTGAAAGCGGATCCCACCAGGAAACGGTGTTACAATAACCGGCCAACAAGGAGAAGGGATAAGGGGAGTACTCACGGTACCAGAGACTGGAGACGAGATTAGGAGGCGATGACTGCATGAAGCAGGAGCTCGTAACATAGGAAAAAAAACACAATGTCTGAGCAGAGAGCAGGTGGGAGGACTTCCTGTTTATATCCTGTCCTAACCAATCCTGGCCCTTCCTGGCTATCACCTGATCTGCTCACCTGACACAGATAAGTGGTACTTAATTAGAGTTCTTAGCTAGTCGGCATCATACAAAACCAACTTCTGTCTGTCAGTGTTGGCAAACATCCAACCAGTGAACAGACATTCGCCAACAGGACAGGTAGGAGAGGCACACCTGCAGTTCCCTCTCTGGGTCCATGCTGTAGGCTCATTCAGTAACTACATGTACATTAAATGTTACCACCGGCTGTCAGTGTATTTGTATCAGGGAAATGGGGCAATGCATTCAAGCGCAAAGCTGCAAATGCACACAGTGGGAGTTGTGGAGTTGTTGCCACAGTTTTCTGCTTTGTTGCATTGGAGGCAACATGGTAGTAACAGTTCTATTTGAGAAAATAGTTTCTATATATACTTGGGATATTTTGTTTTGTTTTTCAATAAGAGATTCAAAGGCAAAGAACAGCAATAGTTTTGTATAACATTGGAAATGGATAAGTGATCTTAGTGTTTGGAGACTTGGGAGCATTTTCTTGGAGAATAACACCATAAAGAATAATACTGTATGCAATCAGTGTAGTTGTATGGTCCACATGTGGGTTTTTAATAGATATTGAACTACAGTGGAGCTCTGTGGGTTGGAAAAATCAGGTACTTGATTCACAGATGTTACCGTGAGTAAATATAACTCATTGTTATTTTTTATGGAAGTTGTTCAAAGTAAAAAAAATCACCAGCCTCTTTCTTGCTGTTTGTAACAGTCATCCATTTTCTTTTTTATAATTTATTTGTTTATTCTTTCATATATCTTGCATATTTATTATCTTACTAAGGTATGTCATGATTAGACGTGTACCACCAGTACTCCAGTGGAGCTCCATGGTGGATGGTTACTGGACTATTTGCCATTTAAATGTCCGTACAGGTTGGCCTAGTTAATCAGAGAGCCTGGCAGGGCTACAGTACTAACTGGTGAAGCAGCCTTAAGAGATGACAATGCCATGACTAATCTTCCCTCCAGGCAAGGTGCATTTATCGGTCAGTTGGAGCCTGGAAATCATTCCAACAGTGCTCTGTGCAGTGTGTCTGCACAGAGCAGCACAGTGTCTGGGCTCACTCTAAACCCATGTAAACTTATTTTCTGTGAGTCTATACTTCTCTGTGATGGAAGGTATAATGCTTTGGACTCCTGAAGTTTGCATCACAGCTGGCTGCGGAGCCCATCTGTGGAGAACTTTAATGTGCTGCATCGTCTGTTTCTTCTGTAAGTGGGCAGAACGCTTGAACTTGATCTGACACTGAAAAGCTTCTAATGGGGTCTGGGGTATGCTTCACTGTTACACTCTCATCCACAGCCTCCTCTGCAAGCAGCTCTCATCCATAGCCGAATGCAGGAACATTCATTCCTGAAGCTCAGACTTTAGTTTGGAGTGGCAGCAATAAAACCATTCGGGTCAGCCTGTGTCAGATCTGTCACATCCCTATAACAGTGGATCAATCACGCTGCTTTTAAATGCCACACTTTTAAGACATTTCACATGATATTTATAATTCAACAGTAATTTAAAAGCCAAAAGTGCTCTGGCAAATCCTTTGTGTGTGTGACAGCAGTCATAAAACACCATGAATGGATTTAAGAGATCACCATAGTAATCAACTTTTAAAACGCATTTGCTACATTTGTTGCCTTCTTAGGGCCAGACACACACACACACACACACACACACACACACTTTAAAGGAACATGATGTCTAGCTGTTATGAAGTATGCTACTCTGTTACATTGTTCTGTAATGCTGGGGAACATAACGTAACTTTGAAAGAAAGCCAAGGGGGGCCTCAGCCCCCAGAGTTAAAGGAGGGGATGCCTCCTTTTCCTACTATTTTCTATGCAATTGAAGACAAACTATCGACACGCTGAACAGAAGATAACACAATGGTGCAGTTAAATCAATAGTTTATTCACGGGTACTGATTGCATTAGGCATCGCCATTAAATAATGTATGTAAATAACTTGTGATATTTTCTGTTCCTTCTTCCTATCGCAACATTACAATGTGTAACATCCAACAAATGTTGGTACAGTGAGTTTCCATGATAGCATGAAAATCAATACACGTGCCTGACCCCTGTGACCATGAAGGCACTCAAATACTTTTTTATTTATGAGCAGTCCAAACCATATGAAAAGAGATATCCTTGTTTCATTGCGATGCCAATAAAGGTGAGAGTTGGGTTCACCCAGCCTTTACTTTCTCACAGGGTGAAGAGGTGTTTTTGTGTACAAGCCAATAAAAACGTAAAAACTTTATTTAAAACTCTGCATGTGTTTGTACGAGTACTTCATCCATGATTTCCTACGAGTTTCCCCTTTGCAGTGAGTTACACTGGTTTATTTACTAGTTTTAAAGCAAGTAAGCATGTGAAAATAGTAGACTAGCTAATAAAGGCAAGGAATAAATGCAGATAATGTGTGTGGTATATTAGTTCTGTATACTAAAAAAAAACCTCTACTCTGGGCGGTCTTTGTCCATCTAGCTTATGTTCTCTACCAGAGGCCTGGGAGCTTGAGGGTCCTGCACAGTATCTTAGCTGCTTCTAGGACTGCGCTCTTCTGGAAGGAGACCTCAGATTGCTGCCGGGATCTGTTGAAGTCACTCTACCAGTTTGGTCGTCACTGCCCCAAGCAGCCCTCATTCTTAGGAAGTCTGCATAAAACAGAAATAAAAACATAATTTAACAAAGAACAGTTGGTTCCCACAACTAAACATTTGAGTGTTTGTTAAATTCAGACAGTTTTTGCCGTGAAAAGCAGCTCAGTCTGTCTGGTTGTGAAGGCACGTTCAAGCACAGATGACCTACAGTTGTTTACTGTTCCTCTTCTTTGAATGCATCATGCACAGGGCACCAGGGCTTCTGCTGGCTGGTTTCCCACACTACACCTTCTTTTTGTTAAAAAAGCTTTGTGTAAAACATCCCTGCTGTACAATATGAGGTTGGATTTCCTTTCAGTAGTGAGTGAGTATTCTTGTCATTGCCTTTTTACTGGGTCTTTGCATTGAAGCCCCTACATTTTTTTCTTCTGTATGCAGCCTTAGGCACATCACAAGTCTCAGCACATGCGTAGAATATAACAGTATATTTAAGCAAACACTTACTCCTGACAAATAGTCCCACATCAGAGTGATTCTGTTCCTCCTCAGGCTCCTCTTTAACCAAACATGAGCTTCCTTTCTGACCACCTCGCTTTCACAGATTATCCCTCAAGGCCATTTTTTATTGCTTAGCCTACGTCGGTCAGTTACAGTAGTAATTTTCATGGTGCTGTTATTTCAGGTGATAAATAACATTTGAATGTCAGTATGCTCATCCCATTGACTGGCACCAGTCTCATTTCCTTCTAGTTTCACTAACACATCCTTATTAACGCTTCCCTTCAGAGGTCTGGGGCTACTGTTATTTCATTTAAGTGTAGTTAAATACACAGTAGGTCCTGAATTTGGTGCTGCAGGTTTCCTGCCCTGCAACATGTGATCCTCAGCTTGTTCATCCAACATGGCGAAACATTCACTTTCTCCTTGGGCACAAAACAGTAGTAGTTCTATCATTAAGAGGAATGTTTTACTTTTTGCACTCAAGTCTGTAAATCATTTCCTGTTGTAAATGTACTGCACGATCACTGTGCCTGACAGTAGATTTCAGGTTCACACCGTAACCCTCGTAGTAAAGTGAATTTGAGCAGGTGGAGGGAGTCTGTAGGTGGAAAGCATGGGGGAGGAAGCCTGGGGTGGATGTCCTGGGTTCTGGAACTTGGCAGACTGGGACAACATGGCTGGATGATGTGTTGGTGGGAGAACTGCTTGATGTTTAGCTTTACAGCAGTTGGTTGGTCTTGTTAATCACAATAATTCAGTCCAGCACCGGATGTAGATAGTTCTTCATTCTATGCTGGGAAATAATCGATATTACTGTGGAACCAATTTTCCTGGCTCAGCGCTGGTTTTTGGTTGTCCACACATGAAGATCTGGTTTAAAGTTAAGCCCAGGTTCTGAGCTGGGGTAATATTTATCCCTTGAAGTCGTGTCCTCAGTGTACAGCAAAAATGAAGTGTCCTTCAAGTGCAATATCACTTAAGTGCAATTTCACAAAGCTGCTGTACTGTTAAAAGTTAAGTTAAAAATCCAACTGGTAGTTTTATCTTCTACTAATGTAAATTTCTAAAAGTTAATGTGTGTGCAGAAATGAGAATATGAAACTGTGTCAGAGACAGCTTCAGAGGGAGGGAACGAGACAAAGAGAAACTTGGGGTTTGTTGAAGAAAAGCTGCCAGCAAATATGTTTCATGGTTCATGGAGTAAGTTACCGTGGCAACTGGCTCCTAGTTAAAATATGTTTCTGGAACTGAAAACCCAGAGTTTCTCTAAACTCAGACTTGAAAGAGTTCACAGATTTACAAGGTTTTTATCGTACATTTGATTTAGCTTCTAGGAATCTAGTAGCTTCACCACAAATAGTAGAGGAAACAAAATAGGTGGGGGGCTTGGTTTGGTCTGTGTTGTAATATTGCAGTGTATTTAAACAGATCAGAGAGAAACAAGGCTACTTGAACAACAGAAACACAGAAAGTACTGGGAGTGCACCATGCAACATTGATGGGCATATGCTAAGCGCGCAAAACCCATCACACTGCAATGCAGAAGGTTGTGATTCTGCACATAAAACCTTTTTGCCATCCACCAATAAACATCAAAAGGTGAAGCAGAATCACAAAGTTGTTTGAGTTTTATTTTAGTTGTAATATGAGTATCTGTGGAACCAGAGTGGAACAGGAAAATGGTTCTGTTTGGTTCTGGGGTTACAGAGTAACGAGATCTTAACCGCCTCCCTGTCAGCTGAAAAGCACCAACTGTGCAGACGTCCACTGATCTCAGACATATTAATGTCATCATGTGTGATAATAATCCCTACTGATTTCATGTGTGCACTTGCCGTTACAAAGACCATTTGTTTTCTGCTCGGCTGGTTTGATTCTCACACTGCTGCTGAAGAAAATACAGCAGCTCTCTGCTAAGCAGATGTAATAAATTGGTGCCAACTCATTAAGTGGATTAAAGTGGAACTAAAAATTGATTTTAACAATGTGATTAACATTTGGCTGAAGTGTGTCCTTAAGATGTTAAATCATGTAGCAGAGGTGGCTTCGCTGGGTTTTGCTAAGTAGCGTTAGAGTGCTGTCTGTGCTCTCACGTTGAGAGTCTTCATTGTGTAAATTAAAAAAGGCTGTTCCGCCAAGTGGTGGGATCTACAATCAAATAACTAACTAACTGGTCTATCTCTACTAAATATTACTATTTAATTGAGCCTGTCAGATATTTCTGAACTGTTTTACATGTTTAAATGCCAACACAAAGCATTTTGCCTTTATTTAATAGTGATAGTTGTAGTGGCAGGGACAGGCAATATGGGACCAGAGAGGGGTTTATGAACATCGTGTTCTGAATGTTCATGTTCACATGTACAGATTAAGATCTGCAACCAAATGGATGCTGCAAGAAACAGTCACAGATGCCGACCTGCCCTGCATCCAGGACCCATGCGTTTCCAGAGTCTAGAAACCGCAGAGAACACATTTGAGGTGATGCACCTGCATCTCCCCTGCAACAGAACATTGCACATTGAACCTACCAGAACACACACAATACCTCGGATAAACATAAGAACACTGCAATATTGAATACTAAACATAGTTAAACAGGCAAAGATCACTGTGAGAGTCTTTATTCCGTGTCCAAAAAAATGGAAAATGCTAAATGTCATGACTAAGGCTGGTCCACACACATCAGAGGTGTTGGTACCAACTGGGCTTTTGACACATAACTACAAAAGAAAACAGCAGGAAATCCAAGCTGCCAACAAATACGAAGACTCAAGCATTTGATGTGTATATCTGCCGAAATGTCTGAGAACTGAGCTCGTGTCATGAAATTGGCTGGAAACAGCGGGACCAATGGGGGGCAACAGTGGAGCAGGAGCCCTGGTCTGTTAGTAACACAGTGGCTGGATAACAACAGCGGAATAAAACATTAACTCTTCGCAAGCTGTTGTTTTGAAGAGTTTCATCAATTCAAAGACGAGTTTCATCAGTGGGAGGAAAAAAGCTGGAGAGTGAAGGGAGCAGAAAATGAAGTTGACAGGTGTCTTTTCTCACCAGACGAATGACGATCCTTCTTGCTGTGCTTTTAAGGTCGCACTCCACCACGCTGCCAGCTGACGAGTCATCTTCTCAGACCTCAAACCCCTTTCTGAGCCACAGAAGACATCATGCAACATCATTCTGCTGACACTGTTCCTGTGACATAGACTTGATAAACTACTTTCAAGTGGGTTTAAAGATCCGGCAGTTTATGTAGGGTGGAGAACATTTAGGTCAATTGTTGCAGGAACCAGTTCTCAAACTGACGCACCAAGTGGGAATCGTCATTAAAAGGTGCATGTCCATTGTTTGTTTGAGAGGTTGGGTGTTGTACCAAACCATTCCAACTTTTTTTTTGTTTGTGGGGTAACCCTGACGTTTTTCTTCCTACACCTAACCCAGCAGCTTTGGGCATGAAGTCAGTCATGCACTGTGTACCTGTCCTTTGTGCACTGACCCGATGGATGTCTCTGGTCTCCTGTGAAGAGCTCTGTGATTTAGTGGAAACGGGAGTATTCTAATATTTAGTAGTAGAAATACACAATGGACTGAAAGCCTCAAGTGTGAATAGATGTAGGACAACGTTTCGTGAAAAAAAGCCCTAAAAGTTACTTAAACGTTGCATTATTCATTTCAGGGAATAATAAATGTCCATTTACAGCTTCAGGAAATTACCAATTGGGGTGGACGTGTTAGGATTGGGTGGCAACTACCCCCTTTGCCCCCTGTAGATGTAACCACCAAAATCCAAGTGTTAATTGTGTGGAACTTGATTTTACTCCTCAAAATTAGAAAATATAAAAAAAAACTTTGTTTGGTGAAACATCTGTGTTGAGTGAGCTCTCAGAGACATGTGTCCACAGAGACGGTGGAAGCGCGTGTAACCGGCCTGCAGTGCTCCCGGTGTCCGTTTGAGGGCGGCAGAGAGACGTGCTGTGGAGCGGGCGTTGAGTCCGTTCCAGGCAGGCTGGAGTGCCGCTGAGCTGGGCAGAGCAGACAGACACGGAGCAGTGCCGGTGGAGGGAGGAACGCTGCCTCATGCCGCCGGGGTTTACCGGGAATTAAAAATCTGGTGTCCAGCGCAGCGCGAAGGACTCTGTCGGTCCCGGAAGGAGGAATCCTAACAACAACATGCGTCTTTTGGGGATTTGGATGCTGATGGCGGCTCTGCAGGTAAAAAAAACACATTTGCTTGTTTGAACACAGGCAGCTCCGAGTCTCGGAGGCTGCGGTAGCGTCGGAGGAACGAGCAGAGCGATGCGCTTTGCGGGGGTTGGGGGACGATGTGACGATACCAGTCAATTCTCCGCTGTTTTATTCTTATAAGGGCCCTTATAAGAATGGGGTCTTATATTCTGATCCGTGGTCCCGCTGCACACGCTTCTGGTGCTTCTGGTGCTGGAGGAGGTGCTGCCAGTCGGATGCTTCCTCTGGATCAGAAAATACCAGTTTCAGATCAGATGAGCAGAGAAATAACCGCGCTGTGCGTTTCATTAGGCATCCGTCCATCCTCTGACCGCAGGCTGCTGCTGCTTCTGTCCGTCCTCTCAGCTTGACTTCAGTCAGTGCGCAGTCTTTCTTCTCCTCCGTCCACTGTCCGTTTATCCGCGGACAAATGCGCTTAAGCAACATTCAAGACGTTTTATGAGTCTGGTTCTTTTAAAGCCATCTCTCTGAGGTTGCCCCCCTCCGTCCCCCGAAGCAGTTTCACACTCAGTGTAACAGTTTGGCCCCAAACCTGCTACTCGAGGGGTCCGCATCATTGTGCGCTCTCAGCAAACGCGCACGTATTTGCACTTACCTGTGTGCGTAAACGACCCTAATGTAACAGTGGACACTGGGGGGGTTGGAAAACAAAAGTTGCATCCAAACACTATCCCGAGAACATGTCACGTCGTGTACCTCGGTCGCTTTGTGTTGAAAAGACAAACGAACACATTATTAAACGCAGTTTGCTGAGGATCATAAAAAAGAGGACAACCAGTGTTTCCACAACCCAGACAGTGATGATGTTCAGACCACCTGCTTTTCAGTGCATCCTGGAAATAGCTTTTAACGGAACACTCCTGTTTACGGTCTATTATTTACTAAGTACAGTCATCAGTAACGTCGCTGGGGTTTTCAGTCATTTCGAGCAGAGGCACTGAAAACGTGGAAATGAATTGTTACGGTATATTTTCCAATGAGCTTGGACAGAGCGTGAATACACTACCAGTCACATGTTTGGACATACACAGGCTTTACATCCTTTTCCATGAGAAGGTTCATGTCTCCAGCTGGGTAACATCACTGCAAAATGGGTTCATAGTAATCAGTTACCCTCCTAATTATTTAAACTTCCATTAGCAGACATAATGAGCTATGGGAAGACAATACTAATGTTTGATGATTATAGGCCTGTTTGTTTATGTAAATATTCCTTTTTAAAAAAGTCATTTTAATATTAACAATGTCTACACTGTGTTTCAGATTGTTTCAGATGTGATGTGAAAAACTGTTTGAAAACATTGTCCTTATTGTCCGTTCAAATTTAGTTTAATAGTGTACCGGTGGAGGTCCACAGCGTGTGGTTCAATCAATAGAGAGGACAATGCTGTGCCAATGGGTCAACGGTCAGAACCTGGAATAAACCCACTGCCAACGGCTTAGCTGAAACACAGCGGGGTCGGCACTCTCAAAGGCTTACCTGAAATCCTGCCGAGGCTTGTCTTACTTTTTAGCTACAATTGATCAAATTGTCCATTTGCTCAGTATTTTTATAAAAGGAAATTAAGGGAGGTAGGTATTTAATAATTCTCAGTTCCCAAGCGTGGTGTCACCAGCTGTACCTTACGAGTCTCTATACTTCCATCGATACTCACTGATTTGTGTTAGGAGCGTTTTCATAGAGCACGTCTTCCATTTAATGTCAACTGTCCGTGGTGCTGAAAGGAACGATGGACCAGCGTGATGCACGTCTCTGTGTAGAAGGTATTTATGACCAACGTGGTGCGGAACATAACAGGAACAAGGAGAATCACTGAATGAGTAGGTTTCTACAAACCGCAGACTGCTGCTGTACTGGCGTAGACACTTTGTGACTTTCAGAACGATAGCAGACGGTGAATTCAGTTCTGGGCCTTCCAGCTACTGCTCTTAAGTACAAATTTGCAGAACTATACTGTAAAATTTTACTCTGTTACTTTTACTCTGCTACAGGAAATATAGGACTTCTACTCCGCTATGATTCATATATTATTATGGATGACTCAGCTGTCAGTACATAAATATCAACACAATATCTGTGTGCTGCAGTTTTAAAATATATATAATCATAAATAATATAAAATGAGTATACTATCATTATATTGTTACATGTTTAGACTTTTCAAACACAAATGTCTTCAACAATGTCAAATGTATAAATAATTCCAACATTGTACTGTATTTTAGAGGATGTACCTTTCTACTGCAAACAAATTTAAAGTACTTAAGTAGTTAAGTATGTTTGTTATAGGCAAATATGGGAATTATTACTTGGTTGTGTACTTTTATATATATATCCTTAGTTCCTTCTTTCTCACTGCCATACTACAGGCAGCTCACTGTGTGTGTGTGTGTGTGTGTGTGTGGCAAAGACACATTTCTAGTAATAAATCAAAACTGAGGACAAAGTAACTATAGTGACGGCAGCTAGTAAAGGTGGAGCGGATTTTAACCCCTTACACTCAGCTCCTTTATCCATAATAATACATCAGTATGTAGTCATTGATTTACTGTATATTATATGTTAAGAAATTCAGTCTGCCAAAAAAAACCAGTAATTAAGCATTTTTTTAATAATTGAATCTACTGTTCTATTACTTAATGCATCATAATGCAGCGAACTGGACGCTCAGTTGCTTTTTCCCTGCCTCTGTAACAAGGTCAGGTGATTTTAGTGGTCGTAGCTCCAAGCGCAGCTTTAGAGTCTCAGTAGATTTAAGAGGCACTTCAAACCAACTTCAAATTCATAGAGATTAATAGCAACAGAGAAGGCAGCGTTAGACTCATTATTCCCTCACAAAGTTAGAAATCTTAGCATAGATTAGTTTGTTTACTGCAGCAAACCTCCAGGTATTTCTGTATCTTTTTATTTCTCTCTGAAGTCTATCCAAATAACTATATTATCCCGCCATCATTCGTTTAGGAAAGAGGTCTCCTCCACTTGTTGATGTCAGTGTGTCTGTAAATAGGAAGAGGAGAGGTGCTGCATTGTGCCTGGAATGGCCGATTACAGAACAGAAAGTGTGGTGCAAAACACATTTAAAAAAAAAACATTTTTACTACAAAAACTGGAAAATGTGAATCTTTGTGGAATGATTCTTTAAATCTATGTTTTGGTTCATATCTTGACTTTAGTGCTCAGTTGTTATTTTTATTAGACAGACACTTACAAACTGTGATGTCCTTAAACTCCTCACAACACGTCTGACCCACACTTTGCCCTGTCTCTGAACACCCAACAGTTGACCTATACTCTACTGTCCCTGAACAAAGTAGACCTACTCTCTCCATTGTCTTTAAATTCCTGACAACAGAGTTCATCTATACTCATTACTGTTGTTGTACTTTCCCTAACGTGCTGTCGGGTTTTCTACATAGTTCTGTAGGTGACATGACCTCTCATGTCACATGCTTTACAGAAACATAAAGTTATTTTTATAATGCATGAAGACAAAAGGTCGTAAAAATAATAACATGATCATACAGGATTTTAGGGTCTTGTCCAAGGACACCTTGTGACAATAAATACATTTTAAATAAATGCTAGTTTCATCATTTAGAAATATATTTTGAAACGGTCTGATACTGTGTATGTTTGTGTTTTTTTGATTTTAGTCAGTACAGTTTTTCCTTTGACATAGTTCTAATGATGTCTGTGAAGCTGAAGCCTGTGTGCTGCTCTCCTGACACTCGCATCCGACCACAGTGCTGCTTGCCCCCTCCTTCTTTATGCTAATGTGGGAGGAGATGAAAGCCAGCCGTGCTAAAATCCACCACCACCACCACCCCTCCAACCCCCCTTCCAAACATGTCAGCAAAGGCAGCAAGGATATGAGGGCTTAGAGTTTTTTTTTGGTGGGGTTAAGTGGAAT
The DNA here is from genome assembly GCA_032270685.1 of Microctenopoma stevenorrisi. Lineage (NCBI taxonomy): Eukaryota > Metazoa > Chordata > Actinopteri > Anabantiformes > Anabantidae > Microctenopoma > Microctenopoma stevenorrisi. The sequence continues at coordinate 958,713 of JAUMTR010000019.1, read as the reverse complement.
CAATTCACAGCACCCCCTTTGGCTTCAGTACTTTAATCACAGAAGAACAACCCCCCCCACACACACACACACACACACACACACTGACACGCATTAACAAACTACAGTTGATGCTTTTGTGTTGCTCTCATCTGTGCGTCAGCGTGTGTGGGATGGGAGAGACAGTGTGAGGAGGTGGGGGCTGTGTCGGTTCGGGGCTCACACAAGAGGGACGAAGTCTAGACGCTAATTATGATCTAAATGAACTGACCCAGTTGTCTGATGCTGCTCATGCTGATTGATAATGGTCTCTTCACTGTTGCACATAATGACAACAAAGCTCATTAGGAACAAGCTGAATCACCGCATTGTGCTGTGTGTTCCCTTTTCCCCATGTTTAGATTCAACCTTTACAGTAGCAGGTCTGTATTCATCCAGACCTCAGCTTTGGAAAGAAAAGAGACAGAATTTCATATTTGCAAACTTATTTATTATTGACTTGAGGTTGATGAAACTTTCTCAAGGCCTTGAGGAGGGAGAATCAGCCTTGAGTTGGAGTCAACTTGTGAGGACTTGAGATGTAATCTGAGTTTTATACAAGCATCTGACTGTTGTGTTTATTCTGCTCCTGCCCTCTTCCAGGCTGTTGTTCTGAGCACAGAGGCCGAGCGGTCGTTGCCATGCACGAGGGGGTTTACGCAGGAGGAATACATCATCGAAACGGACCGGGAGCTGGCAGAGGGACAAGCCGTGTTCAACGGTCAGTATGCACACGCGCAGACACAGAGACTGGTACGGGGAACAGCGCCAGTAATAATCCCCTGCTGTTGGGTGGGGGTTGTCTAAGAGTCCTGCTGATTTCTGAACCGTATTGGAGCATGAAGAGGATGACCTATGTGAAGGCTGTGGAGAATGTGGAGCAGGAGAAGACCAGTAATCAGAGCTGATACTGTCCTTCTTGTGTTGCCCTGGTTACTACTACAGTGTCTCTGTGATGAGTGGGAAAACATCGATGCATGTGTTTGTCTTGCTGGAATATCTAGCTGTTGAATGTTGGGTTCAGAGAGTTTTGGTTTCCTGACAAAAAGTGATGCCATCACCACTTTGCACGAGGGAAAGGTGTTTGAAGGGTCACATATCGGCTCGTTGCCAGATCCTCATTATACAAAAAGTGGAAAGTTCCATCCTCATGCAGCCTTGAGAATGATGAGCAAACGTTTACCTTTGGTTGTTCCAGCCCAGGCAGAGTACAGCTCCGTTCCACTGTAAACATCCATTTCAATTCTAACTCAAACAGACCATGCTTTCCAGTTGGGGGCTCTTGTTAAGTGCGTCTCAGTCCGATGCACTGCATGTCCCACTGTCCTACGAGCACACAGAAAAGCACAAAGGAGGAAAGTGGCACATTATCCAGACACTATTTGAGGATTAATGTGTGAAAGCTTTTTTGATCGTGTCTAGTTTTCTTACGTTTTGAACCCAACCAGGAAGTGCGGTTTCACTTCAACTCTCAGCACCACAGTGAGCCTGATGTATCCACCTGTTTGCTGCTTTCACCTGTGTCTACAAATGTTAAAGGAACAATGTGCCCAGAAGTATCATTGGAATATAAAACCTTTTCTCTATTTAGTTTGTACATTAATAGCCATATTTTTTCCTGACATGTCAAAATACTTTAGCTCCACTAAAATTGATTTGGATGGAGCAAGTATTTGCCTTCAGGTGATCATAGAGCTTTAACCAAACGAACCACAAGTTTAAGTCAATTTAAGTGAAAGACAAACCACTGATGAAGTGCTTTCAAACACCTGGATCAACTACTCTGTAAGCTGATCACAAAGAGCTCCTAGTCATACCAAGTCAGACTGGAGAAATGAAACATCAGAGTCTACTGAGCTGAGCACGGGGGTGTTTTATTTGCCTATTCAAAGCTTATTCAAAGTTCAACTTCTCCTTTGTGGGAGGGAGAATGTGTGATTGTGAATTCTTGAAGGTTGTCTAACTTCAAGAAAAACCCTGTGTGAAGTTAGCATTTTTGTAATTTCTCCTTTCTGTGTTCCCAGTCTGGAAGTCTATGTGACTGCTCGTCTTCACAACCCTAAAGAGCCGAGAGCCCATGTTGCATTAAAATGTCAGCATGACATATGAAGCCAGCTGCTGCCTGTTTGATAGGTCAGCATAATATTGCTCCACTCTTTCTGCTGTGTGGGTCGGAGGGGTTGGAGTGATCAGTATCATTGACCGGGTCTCAGGGTATTGGCAGCAGAGTGATCAATAAGCAGTGTATATTTGTAGATAGGGTGAGACTGGAGTGTGTGAGCTCTCCTGTGTGCATGGCTACCTAACAACAAGAGTACCCACCTCTGTGCTGCAGGATTTCATGTATAGCTTCCCAAAATTGAGTGGATGATTTTCCAAAAACATTTTTAATGTGGACGTTCCATGTTCAGTCCGTCTCACATTCCTTGTCCTTCTGGGCGTTGTTGATCCGTGGCTTTCACTTTGAATTCTCGCTTGTAGATGTAACGACTAACTGTTAACAAACCATGCCTCCTGAAGCATTCCTGGGCCCACGGTGGTGAGATCCTTTATAGCATGATGTTGGTTTTTAATGCAGTGCTGGCCGAGAGATCGAAGGTCAGGCGTGGGTTAAGCGTCAGAGTGGAATGCAGATGGTGGCAGGTTTGAAGCCTCGTCTGACTCCTGGTCCATCCCCCACCAGGTGTGTCTATGAGCCAGACAACCAGCGCCAGCTCCCTGTAAGTGGCTTTGAATAAAAGCGTCTGCCAAGCAAAGTAAAGTATGTTGTTCACCAAGTGGTGATCAGTTTGAAAATAAAAATGACATCTTCATAGTGTATTCATTGAATATAAGTTGAAAGGGATTTGCAGATCATTGTGTTCTGTTTTCATTCCTGTTTTACACAATGTACTAACACCATTAGAAGGAGTTGTACATGACAGTTAGCAGCTAAAAGAAGAAGCTGCTCCAGAACAATGGGATGCTGTTAGATGTTAGATTATAAAAGACATCATGGCACGAGTGTATAATTGAAGAGAGAATTTGCAATAGTACAACAATATAAGATTACAAGTAAAAGTACTGTAATGGTGTAACGGCATTGTGCAACTTGTAAATAGCATATTGACACTGTATTTTTAGAAGTTAAGGTAGCTCTTAATCATTTAATCAATCAATCAATTGATTTGACTCCAGCTTTGCTAACAACTGACTTCAGTTATCAGCCTAGAAATATTTTGTTCGTTGATTTTTGAGACTTTGGTGAAGACCAGATCACATTTCATGACTATTACGTGAACATGTACTGGTACTGTTTAAGAAGGGGGTCAGAGTTTAGGCCTGTAGCCACCTACTAACACCCTGTAAACTAGTTTTTAATCATTTTTACAATTTTCTAAATCCTCATAGACCGTTCGGGAGTGTGTTGTATTTTTCGTGTCTACTGGAAGACGACAAATAAAGAAAAACACACTTTTATATCACTGACCTTAGTCATGGTTATTATGTATTTTAATGTATCATCTTCTGTCATTTTATTCTTGATGAAGTTGCTAGAACACGCTTTGTAAAGTGAGCAAGATGACGCCAATTCCTGCCATCCCTGAGAAATGGACTACAATAATACCTTTTCTAGGACCGACCTGGATTGTGTTATACTCCAGACCCTCTAGTCTTTCTTGTCTTTTAGGATTTGAGAAATACCTTCAGAATTTAGGTGACTGTGCAAGAGAGACAGTTGCCCTGGACTGTTTAACAGAATATCCAAAGAGTTAGCACTGCAACTCAAACGCATGTAATACGGCCTGGTGGCTCCATGGGTTAAGCGTCAAACTGGGCTGCAGAAGGTCGCAGGTTCAAAACCCCATCTGACTCCTAGTCCATCCCCTACCATCTGTGTCCTTGAGCCAGACACCCAGCGCTATCTGCTTGTAAGTTGCTTCGGATAAAAGTGTCTGCAAAGCAAAGTAAGCAGGAGAGGGGACTGGTTATAATGCTGCTTTTGAAACATTTGCCTTTTGTTTTGAAGTTGTCCCAAGTGTGAAGAAGGCTTCTTGTGCTCAATATAGCAGGAATGTAGGAAAAAATCTTCCTAAAACTGCTTTGGAAGAGGTTTAAATTATGGTTTGCAGAGGGCAATCAATAATTGGACTAAAACTTGTTCCCCTCTGGAGTGTTTGTCCTAGCCTTGTGTGTGTGTATTGGCTGAGATGTGTGTTGATAGTCAATATCTCAGCACAATTGTGTCGACCCGCGGCGACTCCTGCTTAGTCTCTCTGTGCAGGAAGCGCTCATACCCTTTGATGTCTCTACATTGGCATGACACACATTGACTGTTCTGCCTTTTAGTATCCATGTATGTGGAGTGAAAGCATTGTGTTTGTGCATGACAGCGGTGCTGGACCCTCTGCAGTACAGAGGACTTAGTTTAGCTTCACTCTGTTCTCATCACTCTGTTTATGGGCTGGAAATGTTGCGAGTTTGAACCCTTGAGCAGTCGAAATGCCTGTGGTATGAGGGAGCTCCCAGTGTGAAACTGCATGAATATGGAACAGTTGGTTTACTGTTGCTTCCCCAGAAACAGGGGTCAGAGCGTGCCATTCTATCCAATGAGGGCTCCAATGGAATCCATTTTTGTTGTGTTTTTGTGATTTTATTCTGAAGGAATGCATGACACAGAGCTGACCATACAAACAATGTTGCTCTGAACCACAAAGATGTGCCCGACACAAGCCCTACAATGCTGTGTGTGTGTGTGTGTGTGTGTCTGTGCACGAGCTGGGGGTGGGGGGATTCGGGGGTGTGAGTTGTGATCACATGTTTGTGTGCTTCAGTGGGCTTGTGTAGGCTCTGTGAAGTGTAACAAGAACAACTGACAGAGCTGCTAGAGAAGAAGAAGAAGAGTGCCTCAGTGCATTTGTCTGTCTGTGTGTGTGTGTCAGTATAGGTGAAGCAGGTTAGGCAGAAAATTACAATGCCTTGTTGTTTATACTGGGTAACAAATACTAATTGCTGCATCATATGCAGCCAGGCTGCAGGGAAGATGAAGAGAGACAGGTTTGTGTTGTAGGTGTCAGCCTGACTTGTGCATCTCATACTGTTCCCCCATCAAAACATCCAAACAGAACTGTTAGCTCGCCCTTCTCATGTCAGACATTCATAATAACACAGCTTTAGAAATAATGGATGAGGCAGAGAGCACAGCCCTGAACACGCTACTACTATAATTCACGGCTGAGTTCAGACAGACATGTTACTAATTGAAGATGATTTAAAATATGAATGATAGTAATAGAAACTAATAGTGTTGTGTTGACATGATACAGTACCTGTCGAGTTCATTTTTAGCATCTTCTTAGTTGTTTTGGTTTTTGATCAGAGTGAACTGATTTTTTTACAACCTTTCCTCATGATAACACAAACGTTCACTGTACACTTTTGTTTGTGCTGAAACCACACCATGCATTTGGGGTAAGGAAGGTGTTAAAAATCAAAATAAACGAGGTAATTTGCAATTTTTTTTCTAAAAAAGAGCTTGTTCACTGATATTTTAGGCTGAAAAACAAGTTATATTTTATGGTGCTGGAACTTGGCCTGGAATGAAGGCTGTCTGATTGTCGGCATCTGCCACAGCAGAAGGACAATTATCAGACAAAATTCACAAAACTCACTTCAAGTTGTTATTTCTGCTTTTTTGTAAAACATCTTTTCACATTTAGATGCATTTTTCTTGTATTTTGATCATTTCTATGTGAATGCAGTGTAAGGGACTCGTTGAACTGTTTCAAGATAATTTGGAGATGAGTTCAGGGTCCATCTGATGGCTTTGGGTGCTGTTAATTATTTAATTGGAGCAGAGGAAGGCTGAATTATTAATGAGTTGGGAGAGGATGGAGAGGACAGAGGCATAATTATGAACAGACAGAGCATCTGGGGGATGGGTTTGTGCAGGAAAGGAGGTCAGAGGTGGAGATCAGCTGCACAAAGAGAGTCAGACTGATAAAAACAGACAGTAGGAGGAAACAGGAAGTAGCACGGAGATGTGACACAGTCCACTGTCATCAGGCCTTTTTATTGTGAGAGCTCATCTAATATTAAAGCCCTCCCTATCTGGACTAGAAACTGAATGGGTTTTTTAGAGCCTCCTGGAATCCATCAAAGGTTGTCTGTCTGTCTCTATATTCTAATATTTCCTGCCTGCCTTGTGTCTCATTCTTTCTTAATACTACAACTAATTCCCTAAAATGTGATTAGACACCCCGCGACACACACACACACACACACACACACACTCACACACAGTATATTGGCAATAGATTGAATTGTAATCCCTATATGGTGATATGTATCTTATCACTTGTACAATCTTATGCAACGGCTCTGACATGTATTTTATATTTACAAGGTTTTTATTTCTCAGTCTTTAGGTGATCGTGTTAGTATATGTTTAGTATTAGGGCCATGGTAGGTGGTGGATTAGGGATGTAACAATAACAGAACACGGAACACAGAACATAATACCCATTAGTCCACACTCTTGTTGCTTGAAAAATGTGCCTGCCTTTTGATGACAGCCAACATCACTGTTGGTGTGAAGTAGATCGCTTCCTGTTGAAGGGAGGATAGAAGAAGAACATTAAAGCTAACGATAAAAGATACCAGTGTCTTGTTCACCGAACTAGAATTTGGGATGATTCAATCCTGACAGGAAGCTGTGTGAACGCTGTGGCGACTGAGTCACGCTTGTGTTCTGTGGAAAAGAAACAAAAATACATAAGAGGAATGGAAAGTTGGTTCAGCTGCTGTTAGAGCAGTGGACGCTGACGCTGCCTGTGTGCGTGTGTTTGTAATGACTATCTGGGAAGAGGTACGTGCAGTGGGTGTCGTTTGCTTTTACAGCCGCGATGCTGGAGGTGTGTTTGTGGGTCCTCTTCCTGTATATGGATATGTGTGTGTGTGTGTGTCTCTTTATCGTGTGCTTATCACTGCAGTGTCTGTATCTTTTGAACTGCAACTGCTTGTATATGCTGAGTTTGCGTGTGTGTGTGAGGGAGGGAGGTCAAGGTCAGTAGCTCTGCTGTACTTCCCATAGAGTGCACCAGGACCGACTGCTCCGACCTTCCCGTTTTTCCCATCTATTCTTCCTAATATGGCAGTCAGTGCTTGTCAGCAATGAAGCCAACTGCTGCTCAGCGCTGCCGTCCCCAGCAGTGGAAACCCCCATCCCAGCCACCAGCACATACTGAGCACATTCATCTCCCCACATCCTCCCTCTAAATCCCCCTCTCCTTCTCCTTTCTTTTTCCATCTCGTCTTCTCTTGTCCACCAGGGGATTGCCCTATTTTATTCCTGCCTCATATATCACTGTCTCCCCTTACAGCAGGAATCTGGGAAGGGTGGGTGAGATCCAGAACGAAAGCTTTCTTTCTCATTCTCCATCTGAATCGCCCCCACTCTTCTATTTCCCTCACAATTAATTTGTGCTCATGCCATTGTTTTTCTCTCTTAGGGGCTTGTTAACGTCTTAGCGATGGGATGTTCGCGGCTCATATGTGTTTTCACTGCTGTATCTATTGAAATGTAGTGTTTGTTGCATAAATTATGTAGCAGAAAGTGCTCAGTTTGTACCAGTTCTATTTTTTTTATTTTAAGGAGGGTCACTATGTCAGCAGCACATTTAGGCAAAAGCATCTTGTTCTGGAAATTTGCTAACATCTGCTTCTGACTGAATTACATTAGTTAAAGATTAAGGCACTTCATTAAATTGATGTTGTGAATCTAATTTCATAAAGCATCTCATCAGGGCTGCTAACCAACTTTTTTCACCATCCTACCAGAATCAATCATCACACTATACTGCAACACTGGCAGTAAGTTTCCCAACTGGTCCCCAAATTACATTTCATCCTTCCCAGTACTATTTTTATCAGCCCTATGACAAGGAACGTTAAGCCTGGGCCCTGATGTCATGCCACTTTTTGACCAACAGAAACTGGCTGCTAGTTCTGTGCTGGCGCTAGTGCAGTATCAGAGATGGTTCAACTCAGGAGCCATCTACAAATTATTTTTCTTTTCCACACACTAAGGTGTCGGTGCATATCCTCACCAGCACTACAGTCTGCACAGCTAAACTATTGCATTCCTGGGCCACAAAGACGTGGTTTGAGATTAAGCACTGGCTTCAAATCAGCCTTTGGAAAAAGAATAAGAGTGACTTGTGACACTATCTGCAAAGGCCCAGATGATAGTAGCCCTCAGCACACACACACATAGGAAATGTGTTAATAAAATATGAACGCTATGTCTATGGAAATTAGCTAATTGTTAAATGTAAATGTTAAGAAACATCAGTAAAACAATAGAAGCATATAAAAGAGTAAGAGAGGAAGAGTTATGAGTTATGCTGTCGTCAGTGAGTCGTCAGAACTGGACCACTGGAATGTAGAGACTGCAATTACAACCCCACAGCATGGAGTTAGTAATGGCATTGTTTCTTCCTTCATTTGCATGTAATGGCAAAGTGATCGTGCTAAAAAAGTGAAGATTTATGACAACGTGATTAATGACTTCTAGCACAGCGTGGTCCAGGTCTAAATGAGTGAAATGTCTCCCCTCTGATTTCCCTGGCTGCTAAAAACACTGCAGTGTGAGGAGCGAATGAGGGGTTAGTCAAGGTCAATGAAGCTGGATGTGGTAGAGCTGGAGGAGTGTTTGCATGTGTGTGTGTGTGTGTGTGTGATGGAGCAGGAGTGTTTCGGCTGTTGCCATGCAATCATGCACGATAATGTTAAAACTCATGTTCTGTGCATAATTTCAGCATAAAGTCACAAATGAACAGTTTTCTGCTGTTCATTTGACAAATATAGATTTGTTACTAGGAGATATTCAAATGGCATAATTATCATAAGTGATGTTTTTCAGTCCAACTAAAGAGGACATCCCCCATTTACATTGACATTTAGTCATCTGGCAGATGCTATTATCCAAAGTGACTTGTAAGTGAGATACAAAGCAAGCACCGAGTTAAGGCAGGGAGTTTTCAGGGTTGTCATGCTTCCTGCAGAGGATAAGAGAAGATGTGGAAGAAAATGTAGCATGTGCTACTGTGCCCACAGTGTTGTCTACAGTGCTGGAGAGTAGTATTGTAATAATAATGAATACTTTATTGATCCCCTTGGGGAAATTGTTGTTTGGACAGCTGCTAGACCTGAGTCTGCGCTACTATGGGGTATCATTGTCTTGTCCATGTTGCTTTGTGGTGATGAAGAAGCAAACCGCGAACCCTTAGGTTGGAAGACGACTGCTCTACCCACTGAGCTATTATGATGGCGGAGTTTGAATGAGTATGAAAACTTTGTTGTAGACCGATGTTACTCAACATCAGAGGGCTTGTATGTGATCTTAGGCTCCAGGCCGTTGGACACACTGTTTGTAGGGCACTGGAATAGTCAAGGTGAGAGTTGATGAGTGCCTGTATGAAGAGCTGGGCAGCATATTCAGCGAAATCTGGTCTTTCTACTGTGGTAGTTGGCAAATCTATTCGCCCAAGAGATGCATTAGTCATCAACGACTACTCGTCAGTGCAGATTACTTTACAGTCTGTGCAGATCTTCTTCAGAGTGTTCGTGCTCATGCTGTGGTGAATGAAGGGTCTGGCAGGAAGTTTTCTCTCTTGGAAAGAAAGAGATGAAGATGTCTTTCTTTCATCCAAAATGAGATGTCAAAGAAACAGCAGATATGTGTTCTGAGTCAGTTGGCGGAAAGGGTAGTGATAGTGATGCCTGTGTAAGTGGATGATAGAATCTAGGGACACTGTATAAATGAAAAAAAATAGGGGTCTGAGAACAAAGCCCTGGGGGACACCTTCAGAGAGGCATCGAAAAACAGAATGGATACTTGCCCCTGTGAAGATGCATTGAATGTTTGCCTGTTGGAATAAATATTGCCACCTGTCTTTAGGTTCTGAAAGCTCAGTTTCCATACATGTAATATGTGAGACTAAAAATGGGTCAGAGGATTGTCTAATGTGGAAGATGAAGTTAGGCAGTGCTGCAGTTTCTTTTTTAGTCTGTTCTATTTCAGTTTCGGGTTCTCCACATTTAGATGTCTGATAAATCGAAGTTGGCATCGAGCAGGTGAAGGAAATGGAACTTAAAGCAATTAAAAGGGTGTGTTTCTGTGATGTGAGCTGGTTGTGGTCTTAAATTCTCCCAATTATAGAAAACTAAAGAAATAACCCTGGTGGTATTCTATTATGATAAATCTTATATTGTAGCTGATATTTCTGCAGCCTGTGTATTTTATATACATCTTAGACAATCTTTAGCTGCACTTTAAATTATCCTCATGAGACTAAACCATGTTTGTATAATCTGCTCAACAAAAGCCATGAGATAAATCCACTCTTTTCTGGAGAGTTTTGCTAGATGTTGAGGAAACCACATCATGTTTTTTCTAATTCTACTCATCATAACCCAGAGAAGCCAGCTAGAGACAGCTGTGGACCACAGGCTGACCACACAGTGCGGACAGAAAAAACGAGGCCTACTTTCTCTTGAACATGGTTTGTGTGCGTGTTTTGTACTGCATTTGCTTGTGTGGAGGAGAAAATCTGGTTCTCATTATAATGTCTGTATATTAAACTGACAAAACCCAGGCAGTGCCACTCACATCTCCACAGATATGGCTGGAATGTGTGAGCTGTCTGTGTGTGTGTGTGTGTGTGTGTGTACTCCCACAGGGGCTCTTCCAGTTGTGGTTGTTCATGTTCCACTAAATCCTGTCCTCCCATTTGTCTTTCTCCGCTTCCCTCCCATCTCCCATCTCCCTCTCCATCTCTGTCTCTCAGCCATTTTCTGGTAAATGACTGATGGCTGCATGCCTGACCTCACATCTGACTAATGAATGTGTGTGTATGTGTGGGCATGTGCACGGGGGAATGTGCATTGCTTTGTGGTGGATCCCAGGGCTATGTGTGTACCTCAGTGTAAGAATCAGGAGACAATGCTCTTCTTTTACTATTTGGTCGTCGTAAACACAAAAAAATACAGTATAAGCAGTGAGTTTTTTAATTTCTTACAACACACAATGTCTGTCATTATAGTGACACTGATCTGAATTTTGTCATTATTTTCTGGATTTGACTGGCAATTTAAAAGACAAAGTGAAATCATACTTTATAAAAATCTTTTGTAACCATCCTTCTCATTGATTTGCACATTACATCAACAGAGTAGGAAAATCTAAGAGGAGAACTACCACTGTATCAGGACATCAGGAATATTCATGTTGGTACATGTTATCATATGTCATCTAAACTACATTTGCCACAATAGATTTGATGTAAAAAAAAAAGTCTCTCAGCTTCTGTGGATGATAGGTAAAATGAAAGGAATCCAGTCCATAGACCTAACTATGTACTGCAGTACCTCTCTGAGACTTTTATTCTTTATTCCAGGCAGATACAAAATAGATCTCAAATGCATTCTATGATAAAACACAACAACATTCCAATGTAGTTGGAATTGGTAAACTTTAAGCTGATGCGAGATACAGAAGCAGAAGAGGGTCAATCTGATCATGCTGAAATCGTGTAATGATACAGATACAGATACCAAAACCAGGAAGACTGTGAAAAGACTAGTACCTAACATTTGAACTCAAGGTCAACTTAGCAGGTAGGTCCACTACCTTTTTCTGGAGCTTTAACAGCATCTCATTGTCTTTATCACTAACTGGTGTTGATTGAATAAGCAGAGTCACTGAGAGAAAGTATAGCGTACAAGCAAAGATTCACCTTTAAACTTGTGCAGGTTGCGTTCAGAAGATGTGCTGCTGCTGTTGTTTGTTAACCCTTCTCTTTATGTGTGCCTAAGGATGAGCATATTTCTTCCTTGAGTGGGTGAAATATCATCCATATTCTTTCTAAGGTTACCTGCAGCTAAACTGTCTTTGAGTTGTTCATTCGTAAGATTTTAATGGGCGCCTTTCAGCATCACTGATGGTTTCCATCACCGTGGAACCATTACAAGAGCAACAAGAATACTATGACTCCACGTTGCATGTTCACACCTGAATTGTCAGGTGTTATTTAGGTTGGAAACACGTTTTTCAGAAAAGCCTAATTGGAATCATGCTGTGTGGAACGAAACAGATGATGTTAGTCGGAACAAGACTGTCCCAACAGAACCCAACACTTTGTCAGAGCATTGTATAGGTTTTTGTTATAGGTTTATCTGAAGCACTCTGCAGTTTACCCTTTGTTGAGAGGCTCACAGTTTCTCTCTCTTAAGGTTGTGTGGTTGATGCATTCCTGACAGCAGTGAAGCTGGATCAACACAGATCAGGATTCGTCTTGTCCATCAAAAGATTGTGCATCAGTTCTGATTGTTATCAAGAGAACAGACCTTGGACTCTTTTGGGTTGTGGATCTGGATCAGTAAACTTACACAGTCTGTGCCACAGAAAATGTGGCTGTACAACTTATGGTTATTTTCATTATGAGCTCCATCCACTTAATCAACTGTTTAATCAAATATATGTGAAAGGTCAGAAAATGACGTGAGCCAGAGCCCTAAGAACAATTCTGCTCACAGGAAATATTTTTTTGAATATTTGCAGTGATTAAGGGGATTAATCAGTGAAACATGTTGCACAAGAGTTATTTGTTGATCAACTAAATCTCTTATGGACACGCACACAGAGAAAACTCAGGCTTCCCAAAGCAAATCTGTGCTCTGGTTTCTATTCATCAGATGCTGATGAAGGTGTGCTGCAGTAGTGGGCTCACCTCCCTGCCACAGACAGTTAATGCTATGATTTCATGAGAAGTGTGTCAGGAGACAGAACAAACTCCATCAGTGCTTTCAGCCATGTTAATTCAGATATCTTTAGCTTCAGACATATCTCCGTGCTCCTGGACTGTTCAACGTGCTGCATGATCCCCTGTAAATGTGTGTGTGTGTGTGTGTGTGTGTGTGTGTGTGTCCATCTAATAGTGGGGTAATATAATCAGCAGGGCCTGTCATGGTCTAGTAAGGCTCTGATGCCATTATCCCAGACATTGTCCTGCCTTACACTGTGTCTCATAGTATTTACAACACGTTCTGCCTCACGGGCAGCAGTAGTACACACTTTATGCTGAACATGATTAAATGTCGTTTCTAGCTTCTCTAGGACAGACAGACATAAAACAAATACAGTAAATTAAAGACAAATTACAGACAAATTCTAACAAGACAGAAAGACAAGACAGTGTGTGTGTGTGTGTGTGTGTGTGTGTGTGTGTGTGTGTGTGTGTGTGTGTGT
>JAUMTR010000019.1:903623-944720 GCA_032270685.1 Microctenopoma stevenorrisi | reverse complement strand
GACACAGCCTTGTGGGGCACCAGTGCTGATGTGTCGTGTCTGGGATGTAACTGTTCCCATCTTCACCTGTTGTGACCAACAGGTCATTTCATATAACAAATACATTTCGTATAAACAATTATTTCTTAGTTGAGGTGAAAATACACAGAGAGAAGGTGTAATTCTGTTAATTTGTTGACATAGACTCTGATTACTTCTAAAGTTAAACTTCACTGATGTCTGCTCTATGTCTGACATCACTGGTACAACACCACTGAGGCTCTGATCCACAGTGAACTGAATCACTGCGCGTCAGTGAAAACAGCGGTTACCTAAGTCACTTTAACCCTGGAACAATTAATTATGTTCAAATTGTTCTAATTAAAATGCACCATTGTGCTTTTTGCTGCTGTTTTCCCATGCTCCTGAAGTCACATTCAGGTGTTGCTCTGTTCAAGTTGCAATAAATAAGATACCAAACAGAAAGACGTGGTCTTCTGTGGCTGAGTAGCTTCATTGCATATTGTGCTACAAGGTTAGGACTAGGACTAGGAGTCAGACAGGGTTTTAAACCTGCAACCTTCTGCATCCCGGTCTTAACCCATTGAGCTACCAGGCCATTTAAATGATCCAGTTTTTTGTACATCAGAATGAGACAGTGAGTTTGAATCATGAAATATTGTGTGTTTTTATGTTAGCCTACACTTAGAGGTTGACTTAGGTCACGGGTCTTATTTTAATAATATTAACTTCATGGATCTCATTGGGTAAATTATAGCAGCTGCTAGTCCTGTCTCCTTGTCCAAGGACACCTCAACATGTAGCTTCAGGGGGACTGAGAATCGAACCACTGACCTTTTTCGTTGGAAGATGACCGCTCTACGCACTGAGGTATCGTGCCACCCCAAAATTTGTAGAAAATAGTGAGTAACAGGTTGGTTCTTGTGTCAGGTTGCCTGACAGATCCTAAGCATAATTACATGTAAATGAATGGCGGGACAGTACACGTAGACAGTGGGTTTGCTAAATTAGATCAGAACAGGCAGACATGAAGGAGGGTGGGCGTGTGGAGAAGGATTTGTGACTTGAGCCATGGAGGTGAGGTAGACAGTAAGCGTAAGAACACTCAACTCATTTGTTACTCGCAGCAGACACTACTGTCACACACTGGTGTGTTCGGTCTGTTTATATTTTGTGGTGACTAACACTTTTTAAATTATCTGATCAAATACCCAATCACAGAAGAACAACGCGTACCGCAGAAGTTGCCCGCTCTCTTCAGCATCAGAGTAAACCAGCGCAAACAGCAGCTGCTAACAGCTAATTCTGCAACGTGGAAAATCTGGCTGAGTGGAAACAAAGACAGACCTCAAGTTGACTGGTTTGGTCTGTGGGGGTAGGGTGGGGCACAGTCCATAACAATAAATCAAATCATTCGTCCTCTGAGGCTGCGAGGCTTTCATCTCCTGTTTTCTGTTTACTCTCCTGGCATGAGGCACATCCTAAACCCCACACACCCCCACCAGCCATAATCATTTTGTAGACCAGGATACGTCAGGATCGTCGTTACTGTGGTTTGAAGGAGACATCCATCCCACGCTAACCAAAGACCAGCGCTGCCCAAATATTGTGCAAGAGTCCAGATCACTGGGGTGTGGGTTCATGTGTGTGTGAGGGGGGGTGGCTTAGGGAGGATTATAGAATTGTGCATAAGGAAAAGAGTGGGGGGGGTGGGGGGTTGTTGATTTTAAGATGATGCAATTTTAAAGCCAGGATTCATTCCATTCATAATCTAAATGTGTGGGACAGTCCTCACCCACATTGTTTGTGTCGTGTGTGTGTGTGTGTGTCAGATCAATCAGGACAGGGCGACAGCTGTCCCGTGAGGATTAGATGCGTGTGTGTGTGTGTGTCTGCAGTGGTTCTGAGTCTAGTCTGCTCCTCGCACACAGCAACAGGCTGCCTCTCTAATCTTGGCCCCTAGATTTCAGTCATAATTACTCACATGCACTCAGTCAAATGTTTACTGTAAAGTTTCAACACCGGCAGCTATAAAGTGTCCGTCATTAAAGCAAAACTGCAGCTCTAAACATAGACAGAGCCTTCGTGTGCAGAAAGCTCCTTAATGCATGGTTGGGAATGGCTCTAGATGAGGTGAACCCTTTTCCAGGTTGAGGTTACATGATGATCTCCTCGTTTGTTAAGCATTACTCAGATGTCGTTGGCTGAGTCTCCCTGCTCCTCGTCGTCTGCTCCAGGAGCCCTCAGAACTGCAAACGGTGGGGTCACTGCGTGCATGCATCGTTGTGTAAATCTAATTTCTGCAGAATGCAGCTGGGAAGAGCTGGCAAACACGTGGCGTGTGTTTCTGCTGCGTCCACTGTACCTGCTGTCGTCTTGCCAAAGAGTGACTGTTCAATGGCCTGACAAAGTCACATCCCAGTGATTCACAAGAAGGCGAAGCATCATATGAGATTCCTCAACTGGAATCTGACCTCTAGGCTCAGAAGATTAGCACAAACGCACATCTCCAGCTAAGTGTGTCTCACTGTCACAGGGGTTACATGATAACAACAGTGTGTGGTCACGACAGCTTTTATCTATCAGAAGTTCTTCAGAGGTCTCGCTCCCTGCTGCATCCTGCTTACACTGCTTACACAGAAATGGAATTGTGTGTTTTAGATTTTCATTCTAAAACATAATACATTTCCTGCACTAAATCACATACTTTCATTACACATGTGTAAATATTCATATAGTATATACATGTTGTTTTTGTGGTCATGTGACTTTTGCTCTGTACAAATATGAGTAAAACATCTTCTTCTGGACTGATGGGAATTACAATCATAACTTTGTTTCTTTACTTCTCTATGCAAAAAAATAATTGTAAGAATCTAAAATCAAGCACGTTCACTAACCTGCTTCACATTGACCTCATTCCAGAAATATGTCTCTGATCAATACACTGAGATCTGAAAGTATTGATCACATTAGCATAGCATACCCACAGTGCTGCTGGTATTGCTGTTGCTTCTAGTATGAAAAGGACTCTTTCTAAATCCTGTGTCATGATTACAGTGTCATCTTGCGACTGAACAAAGGACAACTGGAGGCAAACGTGAGTCACCTCAGGCTACAGAACATACTGAAAATGTCACGTTGCCGTGTTGCTGGGGGCCAGAACCAAAGCAGCGAGGGTGGTAACCTGGATTCAGTCACCCGTAACCCCAGCCACCAGGAACTGGCACATTTCACACCTCATAATCTACCTCATATCCTCACGATATGTTGAATAGAAATGAGTCGCGCCGTTATCTCCTGCTCCTGAGGGAAATGTTGCATGTGATTCTGCTCTGGATTTCACATCATGTACATCTTTAACTTTAACTGTCACACTCTCACACTCGCTCTATCTCTGGAATGAATCCCGGGGTCGCAATTGATTTTCTCCATAAACTACAGTAATGTCATTTCCTCCTCCGGGGTCATGCACAGAGCACGAACAGAGGCGTCGTGATGTTTGCGTCATATAACCCGATAGAGGAACCGCCTAAACATCTTCAATTTCTCACTCAAAGATTTCCCTGAAGCGTGTTCCTCTGGGATATCTGTGCTGTGCTGTGGTGTGGCTGTAGCCTGGAGGAAGATGGAGCGGATAGACGTGTGCACTCCCGGCGACTCTACATGCCTGTTCCTGAGTGGGATAAAAGAGTTATTTCACATGAACCTCCTTTTATTCGACAGATTGGTGCTCTTTATCCAGGGACATGTGGAAATTGAGGAGGTGGTTGTGGAGGATTTTGAAGGGGAAGCAGAGGAGCAGAGGGAGGAAGAGGGAGGGAGGGAGGGGGGCAGACCTGTGAATGGCTTCATTAACACAGAGGAGATGGGTTCATTAACACCCAGCAGCTCTGTTGAAAAGGAGAGCCCCACTGGTAGACTGGGGAGGAACACGGTGTGCCGCGCGCGCGCACGCGTGTGTGTGTGTGTGTGTGTTGGCAGGTGCAGGACGTGATAATTGGTAGTAGTCTCATGTTTGCTCAGGCACAGATCTAAAAGTGGAGATCTTCACTGTCTGGATGGCTTTGAGATCTCACATCCCCCCATGGCTGTCTGTGTGTGTGTGTGTGTGTGTGTGCCTCCTCCCTTTCATTTCTTTTCTTCTGTCTTCTCTCTCTCCGTCTCTCTGTGGTGCTCTCCTGCGTCCAAACCTTCTTTTCTCTTACTGAACTACACAGCCTTGTGTGCCGAATCTTAACACATTTCTGGAGGCTCGGTGAATGCAGAAACGGAGGACCGCACGGCAAAGGACGCGCTCCGTGCCGCTGCTGCCGTGCTTAGTGGATTCTGAACACTGATAATAGAATCAATCAACACCCGGGCTGCACTGTATTCCAGTTGCAAGTGTGTGCTGATTTGCAAAAGTGAGGCGCAAATAAAGGAAAGCAGACGCGCGGATCAGGTTGTGTTTTCAACGTCTGTTCTAACACAACACTAGAGTTTCAGTCGGGTTTTTAAAAGAAAATGTATTTTAACTACTTTGGTGGTTCAGTGTTTTACCCAAGGACACGTCGAGGTGAACAGAACGAGTCGTGACACAAAGAACCTAAATGTTCATGCTGGAACTTTCCTTAAATGACTACTTCACTAAATTATGATTCAACACATATGAAGCAAGGAAACGTCTTCTTTGAAGGCTCAGCAACAATCCAGTGTGTTACCAGCTCTCACCCCAACCAGTCCAGGCAGAGAACTGCCCACCCTGAGCCTGGTTCCGCTGGACTTTTTCTCTCCACTGTCGCCTAGTGCTTCTTAAGTGGGACTGCTGGACACTACTATTACTGCTCAAAACGTAACCCAAAGACAAATATTTGGAGCATGTTTTTTTTTTTTGCAGAAAATGAAACATACAAGAAAAGGTTCCGTGTTTTCAGACCTCAAATAATGATTAAGTTCATATTCCCCTTTAACCAACGCGTTACTAAAGTTTTAATTTTAGTCATCAACATTTGATGAAATAACCCTTAATTACAGCTTTCATGCAGTGGTCTCTTAATTATTTCTAAAGCTGTAACTCCATATATAATTATTTTCTGTAAGGTCGTAAACCTTAAACACTAGAACGTGTCTTGATGACTTCTTGGTGCTACAGAAATAAACTGAATTTAATTGAAATGAACCCAGAAACAGTCTGATCCAGGTCATCATACAGCCAGTGTTATTACACGACATGGACACAAGACTGTGGCATACTGTACCTAGCACACACACTGTAGTAATATTTAATTCAAACATCACATGTGTACCTAAACCTTTTCGTGTGTGGTCCCAGTCCTTCAGCGACCAGAGGCTGGCTGGGTGGGCCACCCTTTAACACGGCTGCGTCGTGCCCCTCTAAGCCACTCGGCTGATTTGTCAGTCTGTTTGCATGACTAATGTGAATGTGTGCCGTGATTAGAGGCGAATCAATGCGGGGATTGATCAGAGCCTTAACAAACATGACACTGAGAATTGATAATGAGTGGATATGTTGAAGCGCTGGGTGTATTTGCTCAGAGAGCGCAGAGTTAAGATTGCTCACAGTGGAGAGATCCGGGCTCATCTTAAAGCCGGGGGTCTTCCACTGTGTCATGTTCCCAATGACTCCGAAATTTTTTTTTTGTAAAATACAGAGGCAGTCTATTAGAGACATGATTCACCTTGGGAAGAATTGTCCAGCATCTGTGTTGTTGTTGCTCTGAATGGACATGTTCTGAGATGACTCTATTAAAAATGGATTGGAAGCATACTTTGCTATCACAGGTCCCGTGGCCAGTCTGATTTCTCCAGGGGCTGTTTTGTGGCTCTGTACTGCCGCTGCTACAATTAAATAAAGGCGTATAATGAAGTAAATCTCATTTAGAGTCCACCAAGACAATCAGCAGTTGTCGCAGATCTACGCTACAGATATTGATTATCTGTCCGACGCTATAGAAATAACAGATGGGAGCGCGGGTTAAACCACATCACTGTGTACTCTGTGCCTGCAAACTCCCCTGCTCCCCTGATCTCACTCTGTGTGTGTGTGTGTGTGTGTTAAATGGAAAGTCCACCATAAAGCAGATTTATGTTGCGTTCATAAATCAGATTTATATCTCAGAGTCAGCGATTCGCTGCGATTCTGTTAATTTATGCTGATACACCACAATATGATGCAGTGCACAATGACACAGAACACCGTACGGTACCATGTGAAAGAATATGATAAACCAGAAATCAGAGAAAGAACATAATAAAGCTTTTCTAGAGCCCCATGGTAACACTTTCCCGTTAACCTCCCCCACCTTTTACTTTACTTTGCCTGGCAGACACTTTGATCCAAAGCGACTTACGGGGAGCTAGCGCTGAGTGTTTTGCTCAGGCACACTGATAGAGGGGATGAGCTTGGAGTCTAGGCTGGGATTCGATCCTGCTGTCTTCTGCATCCCAGCTACCAGGCCACACCTCACTCTACAGTGCTCTGCGCATTGTTTATGTGCCTTTCACCTCTAGGTTCCACTCACCTGCTGCACACAGAGACTACACGTGGCAGCTTGAGAAGAGAGTAGCCGGGATTTGACAACCAAATAGGACTGTGTACTGGCAACAATCTGCAGAAACATCAAGGGTTGTAATAATACTACTTTTGGACAGCTGCAGTGCATGATAGCACTACTGTGAGGCTTTGGCTTCTTGTCCACGGACACATTGACATGCTGTCAGGAGGAACCAGGAGTCAAACCACTGACCCTGAGATTCATAGATCAACCACGAAACCAACTGAAGCACATCCTGCCCTTGTTGTTACTTCGATCGAGCTGCATTGGACATTATGAGTCCATAGATTACAACACTCAGTAAGGAAGGTGGTATAATGTGGTTTTAGGAGAACTGTCATAGTATAAAGAAAACATCACTAAATCTACTGATGAGTGTTGTCCAGATGGAACATCTATTTAATGCCTGGGGGTTTAAACACATCTCAAAATGAACTCTTTTAATGGACAAATAAATACAGTTCATACAGTTAAAAGGATAATATTGCAGTAGTCACAGTATAGATGTATCCATTCTCCTATACTCTTACAACTGTTTCACTTCTGGTGCAGAAAACATGCAGACTGTTAACAGTGGAAGTCAGTATCTGTGATGGGATGTGATGGTATGGGGGGGTGTCTGAGTGCGTACAGCATGGGTAATAACGTGTGAAGGTACCTTTGATACCGAGGCGTATACAGAGATATTACACAGACAACATCTCTTCTATGGAAGTCAGTGATGGTTTCAGCAGGATGATGCCAGACCTCATTCTGCAACCCGATATTATTATTATTAATAATAATAATAATATCATATAGCAGTTTAAAAAATGCCCCAGATGCAGCTAAACAGCATCTGTGCCTGGTCACGTAGATTGATTTTGACGATTTTCCTGAATTTAATTTTAAGTGAAGGTACTAGAAGGATCAAGTGTGATGTCACACTCTGTGGTGGTTTTTGCTGTTACTCAGAATCTAGACAAACGTTGCATACCCAGCTGTTCAAATCTACAGATGAAACATCTGCAAAAGCTACAGAACAGTAAATGTTTTATTCCTTGGTGCTGACTCAGAAATGGAAAAGAACTAGAGCCACTTTGCTCTTTTCAATGTAAAGTATTGGAGGCGTCATACTGTTTCTGAAATGATTAAAAATGTATGAATAGCAGCAGTGAAAAACAACCCAGTTTCCCTTTAAAGCTTCCTGCGAGCTGGACTGCAGCCATGTGTGAAGTGTGTTTAAAGAGCGGTTTTCCCTTCAACACATATCCAGGCACGTTAAGGCTGCCAGCTGCTGAGCAGGAAGGTCCTGCAGCTCAGTGAATGGATGGACCTGTGAACAGCAGGTGATGATAGTGGCTAAGCTGCGGCCTGTTATTGCCTGTGATTCATCTCTCAGCCCCGTACTGTCTTCACATGGTAAAACCCTGTCAGAGAGTGTAATGCAGGTGGAGGGGCCCCGGAGCTCTGACTTCTTTTGTCCGACCACCAGCTCAGTGGCTTTATTAGTAACATTATGGCCTTTCACAGCTGTAGCTGATTGATTTTGCATGCTTCCCTGTGTTATCTATCCTACTAGGGCTGGGTGGGGGCATGGGGCTTGATGCAGTCCCAGCGCCTGACAATGGAGGAGGGGGAAACCAGGGTAGTGCTTAGAGACCAAGTGCATTCCACGAGTGAGGGAGAATAGTTTCTACCACAAAGGTTTTGAGTTTAGGGAGGGGGACGCCACATAGTTAATCTTTTAGGTCATTTCTAAAAGAAATAAACACAATAAATACCAGGAGACATAGGATCAACTTATTTTTGTTGTTTTTTCCGAAGTGTTAAATCTGTGATCAAAATATTTGTCCATCAAATGTTAAAAGAAAGTTGACGTGTTGCATAAAATATGGAGATTAGGCTTTTTGGAGCTTTTTGCAATGGTAATATTTAGTTCATTATCAGTGATTTTTTTATTTAGTGATTATGTTAGAATGGGATATTTATCGACCACTACATCATCTCAAAGCACATTACAGAGACAGTGGATGGAAAAAAGTCTCCAACAGAACCAGACTCTGGATGGATCGCAGCCAGTATCACATAAATGAGTGATATTTTGATTGTGTTATGTTTGACAAAAGACAAAATAAAGTATGGGTGGTAATATATCTGCCACATGGTTCCGGGATTATCAGATAGCGTGAGCGGCGCAAAAGTGCAACTTTCTTTCAATTTTAAAGCAACAGCAGCTAGTGTAAGCAGCCCCCCCTCTCCTGCTCAGCTCTGCTCTTCTACCATCTGCCACATATCAGGTGTTAGTACATAAAAGCAGAAAAACGTGCTGCTGAACAGAAAAGACTGAAGGACACTGATTAGTTAGAAAGGAGAGCTTTGCTCAGTGGCCCTGGAAGGGAATATTTCCGTCATGCTGCCAGAGCTGTCAAAATAAGATACGTCGCACCACTAAAGAATACTTTAGTTTTAAGTTATGTACTATTTAATTTTTCATATCCCATATTGTGAATGTTAGCGTAGTTTCCTGTTTCTGACGTACATTAAAATCCTAGTTCTATTCGACTACCTTTAGACTTTTTGAAAGCTCTGATATATTAGACTTAAAAAATGAAAATCATTAATAGATTTATATTTATAACCTCCACGCTGCCGTCTGCAGTCATCTAGCTGTATTGATTTGTGACACGCACGCTTAAACATGGCAGCTAATACAAACAAGCCCTGCCATAGAAAACTATGCTGGTTAATATGAAACAATAAACTACAGCAGCAGTGCTGACGCATACTGACTGTGACGAGGGCCAAAACCATTGCTTAACATAATATTCCTGTTCACACACTGCAAATATGAGTCAGCTTAATCACATCTAAGCACACTTCCCATCTGTACCGCTGGTGTAAAAGATGTTGTGTTTTGATGTCCCGAATAAGTTGTCGTTTCAAATGACACGGCCTTGTGGGAGCCTCTCACTGAATTTAAATTCATGAAATATTATACTTGCTATATGCTCTCCCTGCATGGTTGAGAGAGAGAGAGAAGAAGAAGGAACGTGGCCTCTGGCTGTGCTCCTAGACAGAGTTTATCTAGCAACAATCAGCTGTCACTACGGCTCACACATACACACATGCGTTACCGGCAGCCTCAGCATTCAGCAGTGTTTGGGAATATTTAGCAAACAGAAAATTGTTTTTGGAAGATTCACTTGTGGGGCCACAATCCTCTTTAGTTCCCTTTGTTGTCTTTTAATCTTTGTTTGACCGTGTCTGCATAGGTTCACATATTCCTTAATTTATGTAAATGTGTGTGTCCTTTTATCTGCACGCGTTTTAAGATCATCTCAGCACTGTTACAGCTGGGCCTCCACAGTGTGTCACGGGTTGACTTCCTGTCTGTGTCCCCTTAACCTCTCCTACCGTGATCTTTGTCACGGTGAAATTCTGGGGCTTCAACTCTGAATTAACATGAGACTCTGTATCAACACGCTCTCAAATATCTCTGCACTGCTGCCAGATCGCTCAACGAGGCTCCGTGCAAACAGATATTACAGAAGTTACAGACTGTGTAATTTCAACATAAGGAGGATGTTCTTTTTATGATGGAATCCTGATAAGAGCTCAGGCAAACAGACAGCCATCAAGTTTGTATACTGAAGCAATGGTTGGTTGGTCCCAGGTCAGATGATCTAAACAACAAGATTTAACACACACACACACAAACACGTGCAAAATCAGAATGAACAACGCCTGTGGGTAACCAGCTTCATTAAAGCCACACTATAGGCTTGGACCTGCCCTTGGAAAACAGTTGGCGACAAGTAAATTACCTTGTTAGTGCTCAGCATCAGCATCAATTATTGGGTGGTGCGGTTGCCTGGAGAATGATGCTTTTACAAGCATTATGGGGGTTTAAACATGGGGACGAAACCCAAAGTGACAGCTTGGCACAGCCATCTTCTTATTAGTTTGATAGAACACTGATCAGTCTGAGAAAACAGTGGTGACTCTGGTAACCTTTCCAAGTCTGAGATAACCACCCCGATGATGTCATATCTCAGTACTCTTTTGTATGTTTTTGTTTATCCCTTAGGTCTCTAAATGTCATTGAATTCTACCACTTAAAACTACATTATGGTTTTCACCCTGACCAGGGACATCTCCTATTAACAATTACCACTCAACCTTGTGACCTTGTTGTGAAACATTTCTTCGTGGAGAGTGGTGAAGCAGATGAGGCTGTATATTATGTATATTATGTGTGTAAAGATGATTTAAGCATCTATGGGCAGGTTCTAAGGCTTACAGATAAATTAAAGCCTGTTGACAGGATGCTCCCTTGAGCCACCATGGGGTCATGAATCGGGTCGAAGTGGGAAGCGAACCACCAATCCTGGCGTTTGTACCTTATTGCTGTGCCACGGTCGGTTTATTGAAACAATATTGATTTAGAGCTGCCTTTCAGCGTGAACATACATAATACTAGATGTACTATACATTCAAGTTGACTAAACAAACAGGATGATCTGTGGGATTACAGCATTAGCTTTTCTGATGGTAGTGACTCCTCTATATGGAGTCCCAGAGAAACCACTCAGTGACACAGTGTGACTTTTACTGCAGAACAATGCAGTGTCAGTAGTTCTCAAGTTCTTTTGCCTTAGAACAAAAAGACTTCCACCTTGTCAATGCCTGCATATGGTGAACAGCTCAGCCAGAAAATGATCTTGCCTTTTCAGCCCGTTTGATTTGATTCATCGTCACTGGAGGCCTGGAGGCCGAAAAACGCTTTGAGAATACACAAGACAAAATGAAAAGAACTGGAAAAACAGACATGAAATGTGAATTAATAAGAACGGCATAAGTTGTTGTTTCATCTTGTGATATCACACAGGACTCAGACTGAGAAGAGCGGGGTTCAGTGAAGAGTCTCCATTTCCTGTGATCTAAATGTTGTTGTTTAGTGCAGACATCAACCAGAAAAACATTCTGTATAAAGCCTTAAAATATACTGCATATACACTATCGCTGAAAAGCTTTGGGGTCTTAAAAATACATGGATGGATTCTGAGTAAAAAAATACGGTTGAATATTTAATCTTGCTGAAATGTAATTAAAATAACTATTCGTCCTCCATTCGTAGTCTTGTGAAGCATTAACAGTTTGTTGGGGAGATTTTCCCCCATGCCGTGTGATCACCTCACACGAGTTGAATTTGATTGATGAGCATTTCTTAATGTATGTATCACTCAGTCAGGCTGCTCCCACAACAGACAGAATAGCAGTGGACTGCTTCGTCCCTAAACAGTGCGCTGTGTCATTGTCCTGTTGTAAAATGATGGACGTGCTCCCCATGCAGCGATTCTTCTTTCACCCGTTATGAATGTCCCACTGTTCTCTTACTGACGCAGCTCCAGACCATCACATTAACTCCACTGTGCTTGACTTCTGGGTCTGAGCCAGCGTATCACAATTATACAAACCCCTCAAGCTTGGATCGATCTGCCATTAACACGTTCTCCAGTCTTTCTCTGTCCAGTGTCTGTGCTTCTTTGCCCATATTATCCTTTACTTCTGATGTGTGTGCCTCTAAACACTGAGACTGGTATTTTGTGGGCCCTCTAATGTATTTTTCTCATTCTTTAGTTGTGTACTTGGGCCTCCCACTCTTAGAGATAGAGCCTCTTCGCTCCGCTCTGTGCTGCGAGTAGTGCACCTTCCCGTATCAAGTCTTTAGATTCTTGGCAACTGACAGTTTCAGGAGAAAGTTCTTTGTTTCTGGTCATTCTAAGTCTGTAGTTATACCCAAACTGTCTGATTCTCCATATGAAAGTTTAAAAAGTATTTCTGTTGTATCTTATGCTGCACTAGCATAATAGCAAAATGGTCAGTAACGCTTTTAAACCATCTGCGAAGATTCTCATTCATCCAGGTGAAGTTGTCAGGAGGTGTAGTCATGGCAACTGGACTTCTTTCTTTGGTAGAGACGTGTCGTTCTGCATCCACAGAACTTTTTAAACCTGCTTTTAAAATGCTAAACCTGCATTAGCTAAGATGTCATTGGAACACAGTACTGATGTCTTACAGCACGTTCAGGGAAGCTTACCAACGCCTATTGCTCTACATCTCAGTGATTGGTGTGGTTGGTTTCCACAGTCACCGCATCTCCGTTTTCCTCTCTGGCTTTCTCTCTTCCTGTCTCATTAGTGCTGTTTCCATTCAGTCTTCAAGAACATTTCACATCCATTTTAACAACACCACTAAAAATAAACTGTGAATAAATTAGCATCTTGAAGGTGAAAAACTGTTTTTAAATACCAAGTTATATTCTGATAGGAACTGTCTTTTAGTCCCATGCAATTCAACTCAGTATGTGCAGTACATAGTTGTAGGTCATACAACTGTCTGGTTGGGTTAATAGGTGGCTCCAAACTTAACTTTAATGCACAACATATGACTAGTGTGTGTGTGTGTGTGTGTGTGTGTATATATATATATATATATATATATGTATGTTCATCTGGCAGCTTAAACTGGCCAAGTTAATTCTTCCAAAGACGCTTGTCTAGAAAGGGTCTTTGTGGAAGGATAGCTGCCAAGAAACCATGTGTCGTGCTGTTTGTTGCTCTAATGTCAAAGCATCATATAATTGCTTAAAAACTAATCTAATGAAAGTACTGTACATCTGAAATGCAGACCTTGAATTTATGACTAACACTTTTATGAAGTAACGATGGACAGACGCTCTTTACATCGTGTAAGCTGGACACAGTTTCTGTGTTAAGTCCAGATCACTGCATTTTGTATCATTGTAGAAATGTGATCACATATTGTGTTCTCATACTCTCGTTCTGGTTTGATACTCCGTCACTTGTCAGGACAGAAACCAAACTGCAGCCGTCATCTAAGGTGGAAGGAGCTATTGCAGATGCATTGCCTTGTTGTTAATGTGCTAACTGAGTTTACGTTTTCCTGTTGACGGCTTTGTTCCGCATGAGTGTGCTGTGTCTGCTCACATCACACTGCAGATAAAATGCAGTTACAGTGCTGAAAGATTTTCTCTCAGAATGAAGACTGTACTTTACAAATAAATAAAAAGGAAAAAATGCAGGGTTGGTGAAGTTGGTCCCATTTCTTCCTGTCAAGGTTTAAACGGTGTAAATCCCATCCTCAGATTTGGGATTAACACACAGGCTAATCTCTGGCCACATCCATTCATTGATCTTCCCTTTAATTCTCATCTAAAAGCAAGTCAGACTTCTTCATTCTGTTACTCTAGCATCCGCTTTATTCTCCTTTAACCTCTTCAAAACACTGTATCCCTTTTACTTCACCTTCAAAAAAATTCTGTTCACCTACTACACCTACCAGCACCTACTACAGTGCTGGAGAGCAACAACAATGCTACCAAAGCTCGGGTATGTGGACACTTAGTGTAGGACAAGGGGGAGCTGGTGGCTGTGAATGAACCTTTGCCGTTCATCAAATGTGTTCCTCACTGTCTGATTTACATCCCAGTCTTAATACTTTTCATAATAGTGTAGGTATTAGTTTTTATCTTGTGCTTGCCTGTTTATGGGCTGCTGCTCTAATGCATTAGGAAAAAGTGAAAGTGAAACAATGTCAGGGTTTGACTGTTTATCAAGGTTTGTTCATGATTCCTTAGCTCCAGAAGTCGTAGACTGTAACCAACCCAACATCATAGAACTAGACGCAAATAAGGAGGCTTGTTACTTGTCACATCACTTTCATCTGAACCAAAAAGTGTCACTAAGAAAAAAGGAACTCCCCGTACTGGCAGGTGACAGTGGTCTATATTCACTTCATGTCATTTAAAAAGGGAAAGCACGTGAAGACCCGTGACTGCAGAAATCACACAGCTACTTCTAATTCAGATTGTCTGATAAAATGTAAGGGCAATGGCGTCAAATTCAGTTGCCATGCGGTGGTTTGAGTCCTATTGCATGATATCATCAGCGATAACGAGACAGGCTGTAATTATTCATACATTCACACTGCTCATTGTAAAATCTCAAAAAGTTATCCAGACCTGAAAAAGCCTTCAGAGGGAAGTGCAGCACAACGTCTAAATCTGAAGTCAGTCACCTTTAACTTTCTGAAACCCCATGAGCTGAAGGGTTGGAAATCCTCCAAAATGTTGATGCTACAAAACATTTTAGACAAGAGTGCAATTGTTTGAGGTAAGCCATGTTGTAACACGCGTAGCCCAATGAACAAAGGCAGCTTGATAGAGTGAATATAGGAGGAAATGGAAAAGGTTATATGCATGTTTTTCTCAGCCTGATGTGGAAGAACTGCAGGGACCTGCTCAGATCTCTGACCTCAGCTGATCCATCACTTTGATATCATCATGGGTTGAGTAATTCAAGCCTAAAACAGCATTTTATTTTATGCCACTGATGGAAATATAGATGTCATACACATTCTTTACTATCCTGTAGACTAACGTGCACAGAGTGTGTTGTTATACTTGACAACCTCTTGACACTGAATTATTGACAGCATGTAAATATGAACTCTCTGGTGGGCTCAGCAGGGAGGAAAACCTTAACACAGTGTGATCTGGCTGCAGGGTGTGTTTAAACATCTCACTGTGTCACAATACACACACACACACACACACACACACTCCACGTAACAGGTGATTGATGGGTATTTTCACTCTGTCTGACATCTGTCTCCATCTTTCTCTCCTCCGCAGTGAGCTTCATGGACTGCGGCGGCAGAAAGGCGCGGTTTGAGGTTGGGGATTCGGCCGATTTCAGGGTGGGAAAGGATGGGGTCGTCTACGCCTTGCGGCGCCTCAGCATGGCGGGAAAGGGAAGAGCAGTGGTGGTGGTCTACGCTCAAGACATACAGTCCAAAAAGTTTTGGAAGACCAGAGTGCACCTCCATGCCCATCCAACCAGCAACAGCGTGGGACCTGGACAGGTAATGCAGACATACTGAGAATATGCTGAATAGGCTTATTAAGTTTGCAGTAAACTACTTTCTCAAGTCTGACTGACTGGTGTGAGCAGCAGGTTTATAAACCCTGTGGAACCCTCAGGTTGGTGATTGGTGGTCACCTGTGGGTTGTCCTCCCCTCTGGCTTTTCTGTATGTGACTGTGACCACCTGAGCCAGCGTGTGAACTACTGTGGAACTTCCTGGGTATCGTTGAGATAACGGCATTGTAAGTGGGTGTTAGACTGTGACCTCTTGATGTGTTGGTGTTCCTCAGCTTTTCCCTCTGCTCTAGTGGGAACCTTTTCTGCCCGATGGTGTAGGGTTCTGATTACTCCCAGTTTGTGTTCTAGAGGATGGTGAGAGTCAAACAGCAAAAACTGATCTGTGTGTGTAGGTTTCCTGTACACTCCGTTGTTGAGGCTCCTGTCCTGCACAATCCAAGAAGGCCAGGCTGTTGCCTGTGAGGGAGGGGAGAGGGGAGGACAACCCACAGGTTACCATCAATCACCAACCTGAGGGTTCCACAGGGTTTATAAACCTGCTGCTTACACCAGTCAAATACAAATACAAATTTTATTTGTCACATACAATCTTATACAGTGCACAACCTGCAGTGAAATGTGTTCTTCTGCATTTAACCCATCCCCCCTTGGGGGGAGCAGTGAGCAGCCACCGACGGCGCTCGGGGAGCTAGCGCTGGGTGTCTCGCTCAGGGACACACCTGGTATGGGGGTTGGCGTCTCAGCTGGGAATCGAACCCGGGGCTCCTGCTTCCCAGCCCTCTGCCTTAACCACTCTGCTACCAACATGTCAGGAGTGGGATTTGAACCCACGCCTCCATTTGGAAACCAGAAGTCCCATAGCTTAGGATAGATCAAGTCCTTGAGTCTGGCGCCTTAGACCGCTCGGCCATCCTGACACGTCAGTCAGACTGAGAAAGCCCTCTGGAAAGGAAGGAGAAACGCCGTCAAGAAACCAGACAAGTCCAGTTGCTATTAGATAAAACCTTTTTGAGAGAACCATGACCTGGATGACAGATATTTACTTTCTTAATGTTATTGTTTGGTTGAGTTGACGGAACACTAGAGACACATCTGTATTTCAAAATTTCTATTTAAATCTAATCTTGTCGTATTTCAGGGCAACACAGCTCTCTGCTTTCTGGTCTGATCTTGTTTTACCCAACACATCTTCCGTGTTTACCTTGAGGGGCTTGGCTCCCTGAAACCCTTGGGAGAAGTGTTTTTTAGTGTTGATAAAGGGCAGATATCTGTGCCAAACACATTTGAGTTGGGTTCAGGTAGAAATCTCAAGTTCAGGTTGTGCCAGGTGGCTGAAGGTTTAGGCTAAATAGGTGTAAGTGTGGTTCAAAATATTAGATGACTGTATTATAAATGTTTGTCAGGTTTTGCCATCACAGTCTGGGGCTTAAGCCAGGTTCAAACATAAACACGAAGTCTGATTTGTGCTTAACTCACTCTAATGCTACAGTGAACTACGAGGACAAGATAGGACTGAAATGTTCTTTTATGTAGTATGGTTGTTTTTTTAGGTTGGTTGCACTACGGATGTTTAAACATTTAACCTGGGGCTCAGGAAACATGTAATGGACTTTTAATTTAGTTTAATTAAGTAATACAGTAATAAAATATAAATAATTCATAGATGAATCAATAATTTATAGAGTTATTACCTGCAGCTCTGATGATTCTAATGCATTTATTTTCTAATGACTGTACTGTAATAGTCTATCTTGTTTTGTTCATTCAAGTCGTCATTATTCATCCAGTGTCTCTAAGTGAATGCGCAGAGCACCCAGAGCGACTGCCGCAGAGCGCTTGCACATCTGCATAGTCGTGAGTTCATTAACACATACCGAGCCTGACAGTGGAAACGTGTACCTGGATTTGACTGAGAGAATAGCAGCATGTGTGCAAGCATCTCAGGGAGAGAAATGTAATTTTTGACAAGCAGGATCATTAAACAGTCTTAACGCAATGGGCTGTTATTTCCCCCCACGGCTTCAGTAATGTTGGATGAACTACGCACACATATAAAACCATAGCTTTTGCAGCCCAGCAGGCGTCTGAGGTTGGCCAAGTGCTGATGCAGAGACAAAGCGAGTCAAACAGCCATCTGTTAGTTTGTTTCATGTACAACAGAGATAATAAGGCCCTCTGCATGTATTTAGACAAGACACTGGCCTTGATTGGCTGTTCTTTTAAACACGGCCCTAGAAATAGCTGGGTGCCATATGCTTTTGCTACTATCGGCCTCGCTCGCTGCAGTCGCTGAGGAGGAGAATTCGCAGAGGGTGAAAGAAGCTGTCAGCGATCCTTCATAAGGAAAACTCGTGAGGAGCAGCCGTTGACAGTTAACAACCAGTCATTTGCCAGGGGAGCAGTGTCAGCGCTATGCCCTTCAACTAAGCGGCAGGACCAGGGCCTGTTATCAAATGAATGTGAAGCGTGAAGCAAACAGGCGTCACATTTACAGTCCACCAGGCTCCAAATGTCAGCGCACAACAGTGTTTGACACATCAAGACAGTGCCACCTTAAAACAACACCTCGCTTCATGAAGTGGTGAAGCTTTGTCCCCTCAGACTAGTACCGCAATACTATTACCACAATTACTGAAATGTAGAGCAGGTTCTTGAGTTCTCCTCCTGGTCAGCTTTTAATGCAGGAAGTGTTGCGTTACCTTGACGGCGTACTGACAACAATTTAAAAGTTGGGACAGAAATAAGTGGAATTAATTGGCAAATGAAAGCGGTCTTTGTGTTAATGAGTGCGAGTGGTGAGGATGACATGTAATTAGTCATTAGAAGCTCACGCTGAATTTATTTTGTCAGGCATTTCACTTCAGGTAATTGTGTGTTAAAGGAAATTTAAAAAAAATCATTCATTTAAAAGTTGATACAACAGAGAAGTAGAAGGAAGCATGAAGTAGTCAGTGCAGAGGCCTCGATCACAACGTAGGTTCAGTTGAGTCAGGCTTCACTTAACCTGACTCAGGCCATCCTGGATAACTGGTGCCATGAAGTGTTCCACCGACTGTGAGCATGCACACCTGAAAGAGGCAGAGCTGTTGATTAGAAGCGACGCTGTCACAATAGTGAATGAAGTATTGATGCAGTGTGAGATGAAACAACAGGATCTGCAGAGAAGCTGTTAACAATAGCTGGTGATCAAACGAAAAAGAAACACTATGCATACACATATTGCGGGATTATTATTATTAGAGTCTTTTTGAATGTTTGTTTCCTGCTCTTTCAGTCTGGTGGTAGAGATTATTTTGAACATGTGATGGATAAAAATAATAACAGACTGCTCCCGCTGCCAGAGCGGAGACTAGAGAAGCTGAAAATTCATCCGTGATAAGGTCAATCTGAGGAGCTTTAGTTTTTATTTCCAATTAGCTGCAGTGGTGTAGTAAGACGGTAAAGCAGCACTGTCAGGAATCCCACTGGGAATCAAGTAGTCCCTTAAAACTCAGCTATGATTGTCATGATGTGGATTATTTATGATGAAACCTTAGAACCAAGGAATAACAAACATTCATTTTTTAGGACTCCCATATGAATGTTGACTGTTTTTTCAGTGATGTGATTGGCCAGGTCTTGATCTGAGCTTTTGAAAGGTGCTGTGGCGCAGGTTAGCTGTCCAGCATCCGTTACCGTGGTGATCTACCCTTCAAAAGCAAAGCCAATCAGAGTCAATTCAGTGTTCAGAGTCAATGATGACGAGTCACGGTAAACACAGAGCTGAGTCGCCATTTAGATCCAGTAACTGAAGAAATGTGACATTAAGGCTCATTTATATTTCAAAACCTGGCATCAGCAGGGAAACAGCCTGAAATAAAGAATACAATGAATGAACACAGTTACATCTTTCATTATTTATCAGACCACTGTAATGTATGACAAAGTGAGTAAGTGAAGGCAAAAATGTGTACGTTATCAAAGTGTTTGATTAGGACTCAGTGGGTGAGCAAACATCAGTCAGTTTATCAGACTCGGCAGGAGGGGACTCAGACAGAGAAGCCTTAAATCTGTTTTGAAGAAAAGCTGCCAGCAGCACGTTACGTTTGCAGGCTAAGTTACCAGGACAACTGATTTAGAATTAACGCGATCTCTTTCGTTCTCTGGTGAACTAGAGGCTCACGGTTTGATGACGCTACAGAGAACATCCCAACCGTTCAATGTTATATTCACTAAGTTAAGTTATCTTATCAAAGGGGTATTATAAACGTCCCCACATTTTCTTTTTTAACCGATCATTGGTAGGTCTCTGTGACTCACTTTTCCATTGTCACCTCATCATAGATAATATGTCTAAGGACATTTGAAAGCAAAGCTGATGTAGCTAGTCTCTAACTGTCATTCATTTAACTGGAAGCTATTTTGAAAAGCACCACCTCATCCATAAAATGTGTGTGTGTGTGTGTGTATATAAAATATACTAGATATTGTGTGCACTAGCCAGTAATGTTTAAAAATCTACCAAAAAATGGGTAGATTTTTCAGCGTGTGAGCTGAGGGAGGTCAGAGGAAATGAGAATCTCATTGTTTTTCCTCCTCATCCTCTGTAAATCCTGCAGTGAATCTGCTCACCGACCTGTCATTCAGATGTGTGAATGCGCAGGACACATGCACACAGTGACAGGTGGTGGTTATTTATCAGAAGAATGATAATAAGAGAATTAATCCAAGCCACTGGACAGAGGTAGAAAATACCAAGTCACCAGTGTGGCTCTGCAGCTCAGCCAAGCTTTGGGTGTGTGTATCTGCGTGGCCCTATTCAACATTTGTTTTCTGTCTCCGCAGGTAAAGCCCAGTGATGCAACACTGACTCAGCGGGTACCAGAGATCTTATTTCCATGGCGCAGCGTGGTTGTCAGGGGTGATGGCACTATGAAGCGGGTGAAGAGGGACTGGGTCATTCCGCCCATCAACGTCCCTGAGAACTCACGAGGACAGTTCCCAGAGGACTTAGTCAGAGTAAGTTACAAAAACACACATATACACACAAGCAAGCACATCTCACTGTAGCTGTGAGGACATTTTACTGAATAACCCAAAGCAAGAAAACAGGAAAAATACAGAGTGCTTTACAGTAAAGCAAACACATACACACAGCCCTCATTATTATTAAAGACAGAAATAAAGCTCATCATATGTACAAGAAGCAGGGTTGTTAGCGTGTTCACACCAAGGCAAGATTAATTCAGTCTGACAACTGGGAGCAAAAAAAGGAAAGCGGCTCCACCAACCATGGATTTCCCCCCCGCAACACACAGAAGTAGTGTTTTTGGATTAATTGTATAATTGACTAAAAGCTGTAAAAGCCTAGTGGTCTTCACAGGTCCACTTGACTCTGAGGAAGAGTAGAGGTCTAAAATCTATTCAGGTTTGTTCAAGGCTGATTCAGGTCTATTTTCTGGCAGTGTGTCCAATATCTGAGTGAATGAGGCCAGAGCATGCCATATCAGGTTTTGAGGTCAGACAAAGAATGAGAGCTATGAAGTTCCCAGCTCAGTGCTGTTCTGAAGTCAAGCTCATTTGAATAAAATTAGACACTGCAGGAGTCATGCTGTTCAATCCACTTTTCAGAGCTTAAATAACAAATATTCAATTGGTTAAAAAAGATCAGTGAAGATTGAAACCTGATGAAACTATCTGGACGTTGATTCATGGCCACTGGAGTTGTTTCTTGTTCTAACATTTCATTACTCATTCTAGTAGCTAATAATTATGATGTTAATATAATAAGATAATATGCACTGAACATAAGTGAACCAAGTATTGATCCCTGAGGAACACCATACTATCTGTCTGACCATAAGGGACACATTTACTAAGGTAATGTGTGCTGTTAGTTTCACTGAGTTTGAGAAGGTCCATTCTACAAAAGCTCTGAATGACAAATGGGGAAAAGGAAATTCTGATAATTTCTTTCCTGATCAACTCTCTTGTGCTAATGAGCCCTTAGCAAACACAAGGGCAAAGTTCATTCATTTTTTCAATTTGTGTAATAGTTAAAACATGTTTTCCACTAGAAAATAATTTATCTTGTTCCAATTCTTACTTTACTAAACAGGTTATACAATTTATTGTGAAATAAATAAATGTAAAAGGAGGAGATTTTGTTGATACGGATGATGCCAAACAATTCAAAAAACATATAGTAGAAGGTTTAGTTTGATGAATATGGAGCTAAACATCTGTCCACTATTCAGTGGTGTTGCAGTACAGACATGCAACTGTGTTAATTAATAATCAGCCTAATTACTTTATCTTAGCTTTGCATAATAAGGTTTTATGTAGAAGTCTGAGCATTTCTTTTCCCTCTACAGTCTTCCCCATGGCTCCTGTAAATCTCATCTGGTTATACCTCACAGTTGCAAACAGCCTCAGTACCTCCGTAAATCCAGTGGAATGCATAATCGTCCTCTGTTTAACATGGCTTCTCCTATTATCTGTGCGATCCTGCTTGAATGCAACAGTGAGTGGTGCAGCTTGCACAAATAACATGCAAACTGTGACTGCAGCTTGCAGTGTATACTTGATGTGTTTAAGATGGAATGAAGTCAAGTTCATACGTACATACTCAGAAGTTCATACTTTCATTTTTGGACACCAGCGCGAAACATAGTTTAAGAGTTTTTTTTTCTAAACAACAATATTACATATATTTTAATCAGCAAGAAATTCAGCATTACCTTAAAATATTTATATAGTGCTCTGTGAAACACAAACTCAATATATAACTAAATAATATTTAACATAACATAAGATGTTTCTACTGAAAACGTATATGGTCACAATTACATTTCCTTCCGCTCACTTTTATGATTGTGTGCTCGACATATTAACATTGTCCTGTACAACAGTGAGCAGCATTGTCCCTGCACTCTCTGTGCTGGCACAGCTGATAAATTATTAAAATTAAGTAAACCCTGAAATGGCTGATGCAGGTTTGAATTTTCAGTTGATCTCCAGACGTCTTCTCTGAGTTGTGTAAACGTGTAACGCGTGTTTGTCCCGAGCTGCCTCGTGCTCCTCTGTTTTCATCAGATGGACACAGTGTGGGACATTAATGGTGCACCGAGCGTCACAGTTTATTTTGACTTTAGCTCAATTCAGAGTTTGCGTAGCTGTGCAGCAGCAGCCTCAAGCATCTGCTGAGTGTTCCCTGTGCAAGCCTAAAGTTATCCTGACATATGAGACACATCCAGGTCAAACCGAGAAAGTTTAGCTCCGCTTGTATTTTAGTATCTCCTTTCCTTTAAACAGGCAGCTGTGTTTACTTAGAGGAAATATCTCCCAAACCACGCTGACAGCAGCAGAGACACATGACACAAAGTGTTTTCTGCTGGAAGTTTTACACAGGAAGAGTGTTTTTTTAATTCATTAATGTATGACTGTAAATGCAACTGAATGACTTTTCCCTTCCCCTGTGTTTGTTAAGATCCGCTCGGACCGGGATAAGAACCGGATGCTGCGTTACAGTGTGACGGGCCCCGGGGCCGACCAGCCTCCGAACGGTATCTTCATCATCAACCCAATCTCGGGCCAGCTGTCTGTCACCAAGCCACTGGACAGAGAGCACATCTCCAATTTCCATGTAAGAGCCTCTGGATTTATGGTTGTTATCTTATGGTTTTGTATGAAATAGATTTTGTAAACACACACAACACAGTGGTGATGATATGAGCCTGATCTGCCTCCATGTATCAACAGTTGGAACGCCTACTCAGCAACGTCTTACAGCTTTGCCCCTCAGCAACAAGGATACGTTTTAAATGCAGTCATCCATAACCACCTGTACAAGATGTTGACTTCACAATTTAGATTCTTGGTTTGCTGAGATAATTGAATGGGTTTGATAAGTGCAGTCATACAAACACTGCCCGTAAAAACAGCCGCGCGCCTGTTGGTTTACTAAGAACAGCAGAAATGATTTACTTCCACCACCCAGCTCACACATCATCCCTCCTGCTTTTATTTGCGTCTTTAGTGTCACCCTGTCCTGGATATATCCCCTTTTAAACACAAAGATGAAGAAGAAATTCTTAAAGAAAAAAAACTACTTGTGCTTGCTAACTATAACTAATATAGTCACATTCACCTCAGAGAGCAGCGTCTCACCTTTGATCTGTAGGAATGCACGCACACACACAGCTCACACGGGGGAGTGGAAATCTGGAGTCGCAGCAGGGTGATTTGCATTTAAGCCGTCTGATGAATATTCATGTGATTGGATGTAGTTGTCAGAGCTAGGAGCTGGGATTGGCCGACATGTTTATTCATGAGGGAGGCTTTGGCTCTTTGAGAGCCTCATATGGATGTTACATATGCTGTGAAGCAACGACTTATTGAGTGTCAGAGTCTGATCAATACCTGTTCAGCATCTTTGAGCATTTTATTCTAAACAAATACTGATCTCACAGGCTTGATGTTCTGAATGGGATCACCAGAGATGATGCTAATACATAGCAAATACGTATTTGTGTTTCATTTTAAATATTATTATGAATATTCAGGTTGTATTAAAACTGTAATTGTTTTGTTCTTTGATTTGCTCCCATTGCTCCAGAAAGATTGCTGTTTTGCATTGGTATTGTGTCCAACCGGCACATTTACGATGTTGGGCTATAAATACAAATTGACTTGGATACTTTGCTGTGGTGAATAACACACACACACACACACACACACACACACACACAGGTGAACACGAAGCTGCAAACATGTATAATGTGAAAAATGGAATGGGACCTTAAAAGCACCAGCTAATGGAATAATGTCCGTGTGTCCTATTCCAAAGGCGATAATGACAGTGACACAAGTTCTTTGCTGTGTCATACTGATGCTAAAAGTAGCCATTTGTGTTGACACCAAGACATGTGAGTCGACTGCAGTAATAACCCAGGTGCTTGGATGTTCAAGGGCTAGAGCAAGGATGTCGTATATTAAAAGTCAAACAATACAAAAGTCCATGCAGGGAGGAGGACTGGGTGGTTGGATGACTCAACAACGTACACAGGGAAAAGATGATGACAGTCTTGTCATTAATAATGGAAAAGCTAGGAATACAAATACATGAATCAAAAACAAGGCCATGCTTTGCAGAGTGTGCTTACTATTGGCACACCACTCTCATTCCCCAAAGACAGTTTATGGCTCTAGCTTTTAATCAAGAGAAGAACAAGCACTCAGAGTGGTCTTTCACGGACGGGTCTGCTGGTTGGCGAGCCAGAGGTGCCTACGTTGTTGGCACGCCTTCACCTGGGTCTCAGCCTTAAGTCTAGTCATTGAGCCCAAACTCAACCAAACTGAGATATTTCCATAAATGTATCCAGGAATTTGTGATTGGTTTCAAATAATGTATTTTTACTGTGATACAATTCTGTTCCACCCAGCTACTAAACAGTAGTTTGCCACTGAACTGAATCCTGTACTATAAATGTATCCACCATTCACCAGCAGGTCTGTTTGTTCTATTGGGATTATGATCACTCTGTGCAGAATGAATTCTACTGGAAGTTAAATGTCTGCACGATGAATTAACATACGCTTAACCTGACGCTGAAGTACAACCATCAGGTCAAAAACTGGACATTGACGTTCCCATGAGCCTCAGTCTGTTTGTTTGAAGTGCTAATCTCCACAGCCTGACGGGAAACACTAACTGCTAAATGTCTGACTCTGACTAGCTCCTGGAACTCTATATTTGTGTGAAAAATGACCATATCTCAACCACCTAACCTGAAGGTGTGTCTGTGTGCACAGTTGCGAGCCCACGCTGTGGACCTGAACGGGAATCAGGTGGAGAACCCCATCGATATCGTCATTAATGTGATCGACCAGAATGACAATAGACCGGAGTTCACACACACCATCTTCAACGGCTCTGTACCTGAGGGATCTAAGCCTGGTACCAGCACACACACACACACACACATATCTCTGATGTGTGGATTTAATCCTCCTTCACTGACATATCTGTGTTGACTCACTGTCTCTCCCTGCAGGATCCTTTGTGATGACAGTGACAGCAGTGGACAAGGATGATCCCAAAACTGCCAATGGGATGCTGCGATATAAGATCCTGTCCCAGAATCCCTTGAGCCCCTCCTCCAACATGTTCACCATTAATAACAAAACTGGTGACATCATCACTGTGGCAGCGGGCCTCGATCGGGAGGTCTGTGTGTGTGTGTGTGTGTGTGTGTTTGAGTGGACATTTTGTAAGGCTCATCTCTAAACCCACACGGAGCAGCTGCTTCTCAGTCTGTGAATTTGTGTCCAGCCCGCAGTGTTTCCTGCAGTGTACAGACAGCTTGTAGCTTTTCTCTAGAAATATTCAAATATCATTAGATCCTGGAGGATGATGTTGATGTTCGGAGGCTGCGCTGTGCTGTCAGCACCTCAGCATGAAATCAGTCCCCGAAACTCTTTAAAGTTTGTTATGGAAATGTAGAAATATTGTACACATTTTCCCACCAACTGGCAATTTGCCAAGCGTACACTCACTGCATCTCAGGGTCTTCACATTAACTTGATGTAGCTGTCATGGAGACAGGTCGTTTGTCTTCCTCTAAACTTAATATGGGACATTTATGTGGGACACAACATTCATGTGTTCCACAGGATGAATTATATGGTACGTGTGCTGGCACCCTTGCTCCATTACACGATGAAGGCGAAGTTGTTTTAGACAGAGATGGTGACATTCTGGAGTTGGAAGAATGCCACTGCACACTTCCAACTCAAACTCGTGCATCGAGTAAAATATGTTATTTATTATAGGTTCCTGCAAGGGTTAGTGCTCAGCAACAGCATGTCTCTTATGGTGACATTGGGAACGGTCCCTATATGCCTCAGACAAGTCGTCTAAAATGGGCATATTGCTGCTAAAGTCACTGACAAAATAATGACACTTAGGGTCCACTCCTTTGTACAATATCACATTGTTTATAGCAAATGAAATTACCAGAGCTCTTATATAACTGTAGTTCAATCCTCTCATTATATCATCAACTTTAATGGTGCTTTGACAGAAATACATTCCACATTTGTCACATGGCTTTAATTAGATATTGAACTAGGAGCTGTTTAATATAGACTTTATATGGATCCAGCAAATGGATGAAGGTGTTGAACCTCTTTGTTCTTGTTTCCAGAAAGTCACACAGTACACCCTGATCATCCAGGCTACAGATATGGAGGGGAACCCAACCTATGGACTGTCCAACACTGCCACCACTGTCATCAGGATCACTGACGTCAACGACAACCCTCCCGAGTTCACCACGGACACTGTGGGTCCACACACACGCACAAACTGTTTTTTTTCTCCTAGATCTAAACATTGGTGTCAAAAACGTTTCTGGGCTTTAACAAGTCTGCCCTCTTCTCCGGCAGTTCTATGGCGAGGTTCACGAGAACAGGGTGAATGTGATTGTGACTAATCTGACAGTGACAGATAAAGACCAGCCTCACACTCCAGCCTGGAGCGCCGTGTTCCGCATCATCTCTGGAGACCCCACCGGACGCTTCTCCATCCCCACTGACCCCACCACCAACGAGGGCCTGCTCACTGTGGTCAAGGTGGGATTTGACATCCACAACATGCAACTTTATTCGTCTTGAATCTGTGTCCTCTTTGTAATTTCAAACTCTGAATTTGTAAACGTGTCCATAAAGACATGCGTCCTGCCTGATTTGACCTGTGGTTACTGCGGTAATGAAACACCAACAGCACACATGTATGCACACCTTATGGTTGTGTCATCATTGTGAGTGGTCTCCCTAAGAGGGAGGACCGCTGGTGTTTCTGTTTACAGCTCTGGCGAACAAACTGCAAAAGGCTTTGTAGTTTTGTATTGTTTAAGAAAGTCACTAATTGCATTTTTACCATCGTACTGTGAGAGATCCAGATGTCGCGCAGCTCACCAGAGCCGTGCACAATTAAAGGAGGCATTAGCTTTGATGATGTGTTCCATGTCTCTCACAAACAACAGTTAAGAGCCTGGTACCTGGAGATCTCACAGCCTTCCTTCTTCTAGTTCTCTCCAGCAAAACGTCCAAAATATTTCAACTTTGTATAGTAGATACACCGGAAAAGCTTTTAATGTGAAGCAGTAATGGTAGAAAGTGTTGGATTTAAGTTGGCAGTAACGTGTTACGGTCAGTAGATGGAACAGTTAACAGCGAGAGCGGAGAACAATAACCTTCATTTGGTTTCATACAACCAGTGAAACCTTTGTAATTGTAACTTGAGCCCATGGCACGAATGGCAGCGTTCATAAGTAGCAATGAGCACTACTGCATGGAAAGGCACTTAGTGCCTATAAAAACACTGAATGCTATTGCACAAGAAAATTACAATTCTCATATTATAAAAAACGGATATAATAGAAATATGAAGCATGACGTTAAAGGAGAATTTTAGTATTTTAAGAAAAAGACTTTTCCAGCATTGATGATTTTTGTCACTGTGCAACCTAAGCAGATGTTACAGGTAAAACACATATTAACCAAATAGTGTCTTTAAAGATTCTCTGGCATCTAGATCCTGGTCGTGTTGCTCAAATATTACAGCTCTTATTCAAAAGGCTTCGTCAGTTTGAACTGGCAGAGACAGACATGAACTCTGTGCACTAATTAAGTTGTTGACATTTCAGCGGTCACCTGTGGGTGGGTGCTGCACCAAGCATTTAGCTTTCGATTGCTTTCCTCAGGGGGTAATTGTTGTTTGGAGAGCTGCATATACAGTATACGATGGAACTGCTAGAGGATTTCAGTGTCTTGTCCAAGGACATCTTGACATATGGCTGAAAGCAACTCAAAGTTGAATGAATCATGGACTTGGAAATGAGAAATGCACCACCAACTGAGCCACTGCCGCCCAATAAAGACCGTTTGACAGTGGCAATGGCCCGTAAGAGTTCATTTGTCAAGGCAGTCCCAGGACTTTAAATGTAATCTGGGTCATGGTCAACAGGTGCAGGAACACACAGCACACAGTTTGACATTAACACTGCTGGAAATGAAATTAGAGTGTGAGGTTTGAAGGACACGAATCTTGTAAGCACAATGTCAGTTCTAACCTGCAAGCTAGCTTCATTTTCTCTATTAAGCTGTAGCTGGGCGTTTGAGCAAGCAAACACACAGAGGAACAGAGAGTTTCTTAGATAATTGTCATTGTTTTCCTCCTTTGTTTGGTGCAGCCCATAGATTTTGAGCAGGGCCGTATCTTCACGTTGACGGTGGAGGCAGAGAACGAAGTCCCAATGGCCCGAGGCATCCATCTGCCCCGTCAGTCCACGGCAACTGTTTCTGTACGAATCCTGGACATCAACGAGAGTCCAGAGTTTAGCCCCAACCCCAAGTTAATCAAACTGGAAGAGGGTCTGCCTGCCGGCTCTCTGCTCACCACCTTCACTGCCCAGGACCCCGACCGCTTCATGAGACAGAATATCCGGTAAGCCCCAACTAGAAGATGTGACATTTTGTGGTGGTTCACAGAGTTTTAGCTGGAAGTAAAAATAAAAATAAAGTGCATGATTCAAATATGTAGCTATGAAATAATAAAGGTGGTCTGTCTTTCTGAATATGCCTTTTCATCTTTGCCAAGTGTTAATATAAATTCAGTGACTTCCATTGACAAGGTATGGCTGCAAATAATTAGCTTATTAGTATGTAAATCTATCTAGCATTCAGCTAAACGTATAGAATACATGTGTTTGTGTTCCTGGAACACTGTGATTAGATGAAAGTCTAAAGAATGTCATGGTCCATAATTGACCTTCCTGGCACATGAATTGAATAGAACATTAGGTAACACTTTAAATAAGTTGAAACACCGTATGCAAAACTTTTTTTCAGCATGTAAAGTTCAGAGGGCAGTAAGCAAAGCAGTAATAAACATCCTTAACATAGGTAGAAACGGTTTCAGGCTCACCCAGTGCTTCTTTGGCAGATGGAATAGCTGCATCTCAAAAACTTAGTGTGAACGCGTTTAGGAAGCATTGAAGCTAGACTGACATCAGACCGTTTAAAACCACCTGTGAAGGAGCTTTGAGACTCATTCCAACCAGATGTTGAAAATGTTACCATGAACATGCACTGTACATTTTAAATATGGGGATACTGGTGCACATTTCCAGTCAGCCTCTGCAGGGAGAACAATGACACATCCTCCACCTGCTGATGTGGGGATGGTATGAATGGAGGTAGAGTCTGAAACAGTGTGATCATCCGAGCTGCAGCGATTGGAGCAAACACAGTGATTTATACAGTATCAGTATTTGTTTTTATATCTATCCATCATTGGCAAATGTCAGTGTACAGCATATTCTTTATCGCTGGTAGAGAAATGCTGGCTAAAGTGCGAATACTTTCCAGCAGCAGGTCATTTCAGGAGTCACAAAACTTTCTGATTAATAGTAGGAGTCTGTATTTAATCAGCACGTCCAGAAAATCCAGCATAGTGATACACGTAGACACTAAATGTGATAGTTAGGATATCTGAACCACAAAGATTAGAGTAAATGTCATTTTGTTAACTCGTGATTAATGGAGACTTTTTGCCATGTTACTATTTCTTAACACAATCATAATAATCATCAACAGGCAACCGTGACAATGGCGTTTAAAAGACATTTTAAAATTGAGATTAATCACAGCCTTTGACAAGTTGATTAAATCTTAAATCTATGAAATAACGTTTGAAGTTTGGATTCAGTGACTCAACAGCACTCTCACTTGGGCAGTGATGGGAATGTTGTTCTCCATCAGCGTTGATGAGCTAGCTGGATTTTGTGTTCAACATGATGTCAAGAGGAAGGAAACGTATATGTTTCCACTCCCTGCACCAGGAGGGTAACAGCTCCACGAGTGTGCAGGACTGCTGCTTTTTGTCCCCATTCTACATCCCACATTTTGTTTCTAAATGAAGTGCTGATGTCTTTG
Organism: Microctenopoma stevenorrisi; assembly: GCA_032270685.1. Lineage (NCBI taxonomy): Eukaryota > Metazoa > Chordata > Actinopteri > Anabantiformes > Anabantidae > Microctenopoma > Microctenopoma stevenorrisi. The sequence continues at coordinate 914,237 of JAUMTR010000019.1, read as the reverse complement.
TAGCCTAGCAACAGCCGGCGGACGCACACTGTGTTCACAAAATCATGCAAGCACACACACACAGACGCTGCATAAAGCAAGTGCATTGTGCTCCATGGAGTGGGCCAGGGAGAGGAGAGCATTTTGATCTGTGATTTTTCTTTTTTATTGCTTTGTATTCTGTAGTTGCTGCAGCTCCTGCATTTATTCATAACTGTGCCTTTCTACTCTTTATCTCACCAATTAAAAACATACCAAATGGACAATATTCCCTATTCACGGTGGCTGTTGCTCGCCTTTGTCGAAAGCTGCGCTACTTCCCTGTTTATTCACATTATTTCTCAACCGCGGGCCCTGTTGGAAACATAACTGTTTCTGCTGTTAACGGCGGGGCAGACGTGTGAGTAAATCCTGTTAGATGAATGCGTTTCATCAGCGAGTTGCAGCGATTTGCCAGGCTTCATTCTGTTTATGGATAGTTTCCGATGCAAAAAATATATTCCCACTGACAAATAATGATTTTTAATGTCATTTTCAAGTGTGTTAAAGGCAGAATCATTTCCAGCGAGAATAAGTGAGTGAATTGTGGAAAGCCTTGTGCTGCAGCCTCGATATATCAGCTCCCCAGTAGCTGCCTGGCCTGCAGCCAGTGGAGCAGATAAAGAAGCCTCTCTTTGGTGCTTTCTCATACCGTCTCTCTCTCTCCCGCTCTCTCCCTCTCTCTCTCTCTTGCTGAATCCAGGTACTCAAAGATGTACGACCCTGCCAACTGGCTGGAGATTGAACCAAGTAACGGTCGGATTTCCACCATCGCCATCCTTGACCGAGAGTCTCCCTACGTCAAGAACAACCTCTACAACGTTACCTTCATGGCTTATGATAATGGTGAGACACATGGCCTGTGCTGGTGTCCTGCAGTACCCTCCCAACACATACAGAGGTGGACTGTGTTCACTGTGCCTCCGTGCTCCTCCAGTAATTGCTGTTTATAATGGAGTCTCATAGTCTAGTTTCTGCACAAAATCTGAAGAGTTGCACTAGAAACTGACCTTGACCTTTACTAAAAGTAGCTGCTTCTCAGAAAAAGAAGCATAACACAGTGAGACCGTTACATGTCGGTATCCACACACATTTCTTTTCCTTTCCTCTTTTGTTTGAACGTTCATTGATTTATGAAGATTTTGCGTGTTCAGTGAACACAGAAATATTTTGTACCTATAAGCAAATTAAGAGTTTTAAGCTGCAACACACTCAAAAATGTTGGGACAGAAGAAAACTCAAGCAAAACTGTCCTGGATGATTATAAACTTAGCAGGACAACTGATAATTGGTGAAGGGCTTATGACTGAGGATAGAAGCAGCATCCACCAACGGCTAAGTCAAATTCTAGGTTTAAAACATTTCTCAGCGAATGATAGCAATGAATTTAGCTCTTTCAACATCTACAGTTCTCTTTACTGTGAAAGATTCAGGGACTCCTGGGAAATGTGAATGTGTTAAGGCCAAGGGCAGAAACCAGTGTTTAATGTGTGTGACCCTCAGGCCCTCAGGCAGCGTTGCATGAGAAACCATCATGCTACTGTGATGAATCAGGGGATGAATTCAAGGGAATGGGTTAGACCATTGCCCCTTAAAACACTGCACTGCATTGCTAGCATCACAACCACACACACACACAGAACATCGTCAGTGTTGAAGTTCTACTCTTAACACAAAACTTGGCCATAATGCCAAGATAAGCAATGAAGAAAAAACCCTGAAAACATCAGCTGCCCTGTTGCATTCTTCTGCTACTGTGAAGCCTCCATCAGCTAAAATAACTAATTACTGAAACATTTGGTCCAGAACTGGAGGACGTTTCTATTATTTTCATTCTTGAGATCAAGTCAGGAAGCAGTGTTTGAATATGTTCGTGGACAAATCAGTTTGCATTTTATGGATTCAAACTTTTTAGATTATTAGATAGATTTTCCATTGGTTTAAGTTCCCGAGGCTGTAGACAATTGAAACTACACAACGTAGGGTCAGTGGGGGTACCCACATGTCAAGAGTCATTTCACATAATGAAGAGAAAAAGACTTCCTCCCACAAACAACAGATTGCTCTGTCCACCTTTAATCACATTTGAATTCTCTATTGCTGTAATCAAATGTCCTGATCAGCAAGGTTTGTAGGATTACATACACAGTCCCCTGAACACAGTGCGCCCATTGATTTCTAATGGGGATGTTTTCCCGTCTATTTAGTGCATGATTCCCAAAGCCTCGTTCTGATCACAACTGTTCTTTATAGCCATAGAAAAGAGGATTCTCTGTTCAAAGTGGAAAATTGTAGGAGAGGAATGTTATTCAGCAGCATCCATCCACTCCACCCTGTGCAGCATCCACACAGAGACCTCGCTGTGCTCCGAGCTTCCTGCTAAGTCACTGTCTTAGCACATTCTCTGCCTTGTCAAGCACACGCACTACAAAAAACACTCTCATGCACAAGGACAAACATGAGCAAGCTTTTGCAAGAGGTTACATGTCTGCAGTTTTTCAGAGGGGTCCATATGTGCACCAGCCACCTGATATTACTGAGCATACTGCCGCTAATACTGTGACCGTGGAGAATTCATTATTGATTTGCCAGAGGACACGTATTACTTCTAAATGACTGATGCAGCGCCCTGTCACTGCTAGCACTAGTCTGCATGGCTGTGAGGATGTGCATACTCTGCAGCAGCATTTAGCCAGCATGCATGAATGACAATGTTCCTTGATCCCCATATGCTGAATGTAGAAGTATACTGTGAATGTTCTGGAAGCATACAGCTCTGGAAAAAATGGAGATACTGAGCACTGCATGAAATCGGTGAAAGAAACTCAGGGTTATTTAACCAAATGTGGATTTCTGAACACTTCCAGAGTTCAAACATTAGTAATGTGATTTTAAATTAGTTTTGTTTGTAATATTTGAGGCTAAAAACACTGGACCTCTTCAGTGTCATTTTTTCATTCTCTGCAAATAAATGCTCTAAATGACAATATTTGTATTTGGAATTTGGGATTTATATCGTCAGTACTTTATAGAATGAATGAAAAATGTTAATTATAGAACATAACACAACAGCAAAATCAGAGAAAGTGATAATTTTGCAGTGGCCTCTTTTCTCCAGAGCTGTATGTGTCTTAGTGAAACAGTAAATTCACTGTAGCATAAGGCGGCTAATACCTTTCTTACTGCCAACAAATAAATCAAATCTTAATTCTTACATTTTCTGACTTCCCTGCTGTCTTTGGTTGTCATATGTGTAGAATCGTGCCCAGAAGGTTTCAGTAGCTCCTGTACATCTTGTAAAACACCTCACTGGCAAAAAAAAACAACAACACACTTATGATCTTTAGTTGGTCTAATTCATTGAAATTGTTGTAAATGTTCACAAAGTTCTGCTGTTGTGCTGGTTGGACAGTTTCTGAACTCCCGGTGATTTAATTATTCACGTTATCACTAGAGAATAGAAGAAGAAGAAGAATACACGGGCTCACTGTTAGATGACATACCTCTTCAGTACAGAGTCGTATCCTGATTGAAGATACACTGCCCACTCTGCCAAAGCATCCCCAGATTATCCAATTCCCACCTCCATGCTTCACTGATGGTGTTAGGCAGGCATCTGTCATCTTCCATAAGCCCCTGTGTCTGAGCTCTTTACTGTATGTTCTTCCCCTGGATCTGACACCTCCAAACATATACACAGTGTCTGTGCACTCTTTCCTGTTTTATTCAACGATGCGGACAGTTCAGCAGCAGCGAGTCGTCTGCTCCTCAAGGAGGACAGTGATAAGTGCTTGACTTCTTAGACACATTGATTGGATCCACCTGCAGCATATCTCTGGAGACTGTGGGACCTTTTAAAGCAATCAGTAATTACTTGACTATTTCTTGACAAGAGAGCAACCTTTCATTCTGAAAACAATATAGACTGCCAGATGTTTGGTCATTTTTAGTTCTCATTCACAGTTCTCAAGTCTAAAGCTTTAGGTTTAAACATAGCAGTCAGTGTGTAAATTATGTCGGTCTTGATGATTAATAGATGAATGAGGAGCGTGTTTTCTGTGTTCGTACATCTCAGTGTAAAAATCCAACAATATCCCGGTGTTTCCAAACACAAACCCATATAAATATATAAATGGTTTTACTTTGAAAGGGTTCAGTAATTCTCTGAAACTTAAGCAGGAGGAAATAGTGCATTTGTTCAGAGCATTTCTGGCAGCAGGATACAGTGATACAGTGTGAGCGTTCATGGTGATGAAGCAACATGTCACCCAGAACCACAGTCGGCCTCATTGATGTGTATTTAATAGGTTTCTGGATTACAATGTGGCCCTATTGATCAGCCCAAGGGAATAGGCTTTTTTGTTTTGATGACCCTATAACAGGCCTAAGAACACAATTTGTTATGGTGGTGTAATGAGCAGCGTTTATCTGGGTTGTCTGATGGGACAACAGATGAAAAGTAGCATCTATATGGTAGGATGAATACTGACTCTCTCTTCATTCTGTGTCCAGGTATCCCACCCGCCACTGGAACAGGAACCCTACAGATATATCTGATGGATATAAATGATAATGCGCCTCACGTGTTCCCCTCTGATATTGAAATGTGTGAGAAGCCAGATCCCAACGCCATCAACATCACGGCTAGTGACCCAGACTTGAGCCCTAATGCTGGGCCCTTTGTCTTTGAGCTGGCCAATCGTCCAGCCGACATCCGCCGCAACTGGACGCTCAGTCGCCTCAGTGGTCAGTGTGTGTGTGTGTGTGTGTGTGTGTGTGTGTGTGTGAGCATGTCCATTTTGTCATGTACTTTCATTGGTGAGCGAGTTCGATTCCCAGTCACACGTTGAGGTGTCCTTGGACCAGACGCCGATACCTTGTAGCAGACACGGGTCTAGCATCTGTCCAAACAACAATTTTCCCAAGAGTTTAAATAAAGTATTCATTATTATTCTTAGTAGGAGTAAGGAAAACAGAAAGGAACAGGTAGAACAATTAGATAGATGCTTAAACATCAACAAAGGTCTCCACCTGGGACTAATTTAGGGAGACTCTAACTACCTGGCTGCTCCAAATGATTGCATTTTTATGTGACTGATCCAATTTTTCACATTTACCACCTCCTGTTTCTTCTCTTAACTTTGTGAACATGACCATTGACACAACAAAAGTAAATATTTTAAACGTGTAGTTTAATAATCAGATCTGAGAACATTTGAACCTGCAGTTCACTCATTAAGGCTTCAAATGAGTTGTCTTGTCTTGTATTTGGTGGCCTTTCCAAGCTCAAAGTCTGTCAATTCTGATTAGTTAATGGCCATTGTATTTTATTTTTCACTTCTGTGGTTTAATAAGCTACTTGAAAGTAGCTAATAGTTTTTTGTCTGTTTGCATTTTGTGTATAAGGCAAAATAAGTAGAAATTGTTTTCCATCAGCACATGCCGTTGAAGTGCTTTTGGCAAATCATGAACCCCCAGCTGCTCTGCTGACCACCATTAGTGGACTCTAGCAGTGCTGGGCAGCTCCCAGTGTAATTGAGTGGAACAGCATGAATATGTAGCAGGATGAAGTCTATAAGTGACCAATTACCACGCTTGCCTGTCTTTCAATTTCAATCTCTATCTACCCCTCCATCTTCATCTTATCATACTCTAGGCGAGTATGCCCAGCTTCGGCTGCGGATCAGCTCCCTGGCGAGTGGGATCTACAAGGTTCCCATCATGATTACAGACTCTGGCAACCTGCCGATGTCCAACACGTCCTACCTGAGGGTCAAGGTCTGCCAGTGTGATCACCATGGAGACTGTGTTGACATGGAGCGAATCATCGCAGCTGGACTTGGGACTGGAGCCATCATTGCCATCCTCATCTGTATCATCATATTGTTGGGTGAGCCTCCAGCACACACACACACACACACAGCCCTTTCTTTCACCATATAGCTGATCGGTGATAATATTTGTGAACATGTAACTGGGATTTACAACATCAGACGTTGGTTTTAAAGTGCAGCAGCACAGCATGAGTTTTCTGGTACTGGTGAAAAAGAGCAGCTGCCCGGGCTTTGGCTCATCGTGCAATGATTGCATACTCTGACTCATACCTGATTGATGCTTCAAGAGACAGTAAAATAAATGCATCTCGGCCAACTGGTCTCAGTAGCGGTTCCACACACTGCAGGCGACATTTGAGACTAGAGAGACTTACCGAAATCTGCTGCAATGTAAGTTCGAATTTGGCTGTGTAGTGCAAAATAAGAAGTGTGTAAAGCATTTGAAATGTATCAGTAGAAATGGAAAGGCTGTTTGAAAAGACGACAGAAAGAAGAAAGAGAAAGTCATGATAGAAGTATTAGCCCACTGTCCCTCGGGCCTAGTTACCCAAAGACAGAAGAGTTCATCTCAGGCTCATGGCACATTGGCCACGTTATGAAAAGACACCCAGAAGAAGTAGCAGTCTTGTTATTTTAAAGACTACATGTGTTGTCTGTTGTCTGGTTGAAAGACTTTAAGGCTGTTAGCAGCCAGCTGTCCCTGTTGGTTCCACAGAGAAATGTTCCTGGTGGTGACAAGCCATTTTTCAAATCGCCTCTCTGGGGTTTAAATTGTCCCCACTTAGAATTTCACTCAGCATTCTGGCGTATGTTGAGCTGTGCAGGTACAGCAAGCTTTACTTCGAAAACACATGCGCATCCTGAGCTCCTCTTGTCTCATAAATCCATCCAGATTAATATGATCAAAAGCAGAGCAAAGCATTTACACAGAGCTGTGTCAAAATAAGAGCCTGTGTCTGTGTCATCCCTTAAATACTCCGTCACGTTTCTGAGGATGTCAGTTATTGTTTGCTGTTGAGCTGTCTACGGCACTCGATGTGATAGAGGCTTTGCACTGGTGATACAGACCATGCGTTGATAAGAATAAACCATGTCTACTGGAAAACAGGCAGAACAGATAAATGTTTGATTGCCAGCCTCTAGAACTCAAGTGAAAATGGACGTGATGACAAAGCTGTTTACGAATGTAGAGAAGAAGAAGAAGAATTTTTTGCAGGCACACAGTAAACAGTTTTGTCTGGTGGCTTTTTAAAGTAGTGGATCCCAGCCTTGTGCTTTCCGAGCTCTTAAAAAGGAAGTAATATCTACCTCATCACACTTAATGGCCTCAGTGTGGACATTCTGGGAGCAGTTCTGTAGTTTTATGCTATTCTTTTGCTTTTTAGAAGCCTGAAGTGGCGGAAAACAAAAATTCAATCATCAAAATATATGATTTGAAAAGATACTGCTCAGAAACTAACGATATTTATTAGATTTGATTCATGAAATTTTATGTTTCTGTCCTTTTGTGATACATTTTATTGTAGACCAAATAACAGAAACAGAATCAGGATCATTCCATGTATTTCCAGGCTATAGTCTACCCCCCCTAAAGCTCTCTGGTCAGGGGGTAGTTCTTTCTGAGGGACCAGGAACTACGGGGGACAGCGTGTTGCAGATACGTCAAATACTGTGCAGCTTTTGACAAACCTGGCATTTAAATAAAAACATTATCAGACAGTCACACTGAAGTCAGTTTGCTTATTTGCATATTTTTCCTGGGGCTTTGGCCCTGCTGCAGAAATGGAAATCTTAGTTAACTTAAAGGGACTTTTACCCCAGGGAAGGTTCCTGGGCTTTAGTTCCTAGGAAAGGAAAGTAAGGGGGATACCGAAGTGTAAAAGTACATTTAGACCCCACTGTATGCTTCTCGTGTAGCAGTTTGTGATCCCTGAAACCCCCTGATCATTTCAATTACCCCCCGTGTTAAATAGCATGTTTATCATCTGATGTCCACCTTGTCCTGCAGTGCTGGTGCTCCTGTTTGTGATGTGGATGAAAAGGAGGGATAAAGAGCGTCAGGCCAAGCAATTACTCATTGACCCAGAGGACGATGTCAGAGACAACATCCTCAAGTATGACGAGGAGGGAGGCGGAGAGGAGGACCAGGTATGCACACACACATAAAAATAAAACGCACACTATTATCATTTACACACAGAAAGCCATCCAATAATCTGCAGCTCTGGCTGTTACGTCTTTTTGTTCTTCTTGATTGGCTGGGCTGGCTGCAGCTGGTTATGACTCTGTGTTTTTAAGTACCTGTTCCTTTTTTACAGTTGCACCCCCCTTACAGTCACACACACACACAGATGCATTCTCAGAAACCAAACATAAAACACACAAACACACACTCTGCTTCTGTAGAGTTTTCAATCATCTGTCCTCCAGCTAAGATTAAGTGTACTACAAAAGAGGACCTCGAAACAGGATTAATTGCTTTCTGTTGGAGAACAATTTCCTGTGTCCCTCCACACAACTCCTCAACTGGTGCCAAGTGCCTAAGCTGCTCTGCACTTCTGCTGGGAAAATGTTTAACCCTTGTTTACCCAGACGGCAAGACTGAGAAAATGTTCGACGCTTTGGATCAGCACATCAAAGTGGCTGTTAAAGGAGGGTATTTATACTGTGTTTGTACCACCAAACACACACACTTACAGGACTCACTTACAGGTGGGGGACTTATCTGCCTGATCACATGGCGCTATTTAACCACTTACTGTCTGTTTCAAGGCCAGTAGCATCTTTTGTACGCTGTTTTTCTGAGATCTGTCTGTGTTGGATCTGGACTGGCGTGGACTGCTTCCAGGGATTAGCCACAGTCTTGCACTTTGCGTCCAACACTAACAAAGGCTCGCGCCCTATCCTGTTTACTCAGCTTTTATTATATTTTCGACCGCCAACCATCCAAATGGAAGCTTTACAACCTCAGCAGTGTTACAAACTCAGTTGGTAAAGTGGGACAAAGTAGCTCTTGCTGTAGCCGTGTGGGACCTCTCACGACTACAAAGCCATGCAGAGAACATGCTGAACTGCAGCCCATGCGCTCAGAAATGCCGCAGGGTTCAGAAGATTTGTTTGTGTACAAGAGTTACAGTAGACTCAGTGCTCATTAGCCTGCAGATACCATCCCTGCTGCGGTTTGCTTGGTAGATGGATTGGGATAAGATTCTGTATTGACATTCATGGTGCCCAGAGGCATGGTGAACTGCTGACTCTTCATCTAGAGCCATCAGCAGCTCAGAGATTTGACTTGTCAACAGCTCGTGGCTGCAGAACATGTTCCTTTGATACAGAGTCTGTGTTATAACAGAAATGACTCTAAAGTAAAAAACAAACAAACACCGTTTTACAAGATTTGTATAATTTGAAATCAGGTTCAATGTCCCCTCTGACCCCTGATGCCAAAGTCACGCATTAATAAAATGACCCTTTGATCAGCACTGTCAGTGAAGTGGTACACGAGATGGATGAGCTTAACTTAGATGCTGATATTGACTTAGTTTTCTCTCTAATTCACGAAGGAGAGGAACTAGCGCTTGTGTAATCTCTCCGCTCTATAAACACTGGGCTCAGAGTTAATGAAAGCGTCAGGTTAGTTTCTCCCTTTATTACTGCTACAGTAACATCGTAGCAGGCCTCGGATAATGTTCTTTATTCTGTTTGATTAGATGTTCGTGTTACGTTCCTCGTCCCCCCCTACAAGCATAAAAAGCATTCTCAGTCACCAGGAACACACTCAGGAAGAAATATGCACAGAAACACTAAACAATCGTTGCCGTGCTTCTCATCCTCACCTGTGACTACAACCACACTGACCTTAAGCTCAGGTTACACATTACAGTGAAAATGTTCTGGAGCAGAATAGGCAGATACCAATGGACCAGTCTGAGTAAAACTAGTACCAACAATAAGTACAATAAGTACAAGAGACAGTATGACATTGATTTTATGATGAACCTTGTATTGAACTTGTCAGCTGATTGGTTTTGTGTAGAGTTGTGCCTCTTTAAAATGCTCGCTAGAGTTTGAACTACTTCAAATCCTGCCGGTATGGATGCAACGTCGAAAAAGATCTGCTCAGTTCGAGCTCGTGTGCAGTGTAAATGACATGCTCAGTGGTAAACACACTGACAACTGCGGAGGAAGGAGACAGCTTGTTGTTTTTATCTGTGTGCGTGAACAACATTCATTCAGCTTTTTCATGTATAGGTTTTGATGGGTTAGTGGCGCCAGGTGTACTCATAGCTCACTAGAGCTAGAACAGTGTTTCACACGTTTTACTGTTTAGCTGTGTGATTGTGAGACCGTGTCCTTTAAAACAAGGACAAATGATCATTCCTGGAAGTATATTAAAGCACGTTCAAGGGCCAAAACATAAATAAGTGACAACAAGTACAGTATGTTTTTTCTTAGGTGTCTGCCCCCCCCACTTTAGTGCCAGGTACCAGAATGGCAGAATAACAAACCATGTTTGTCAAAAACCCTGGATTATAGCTGTGCAAACATACTACGGCTTTGGGTTTACTCTGGAGATTTAGCTCGAGCCGCATCAAACCTGACCCGTGCTAAATATGCTTATTGTATTTAAAGTCCAAACTCGTTCTGAGCCTGACACAGTCGAGTTTGTCCAGTACTTATGACCTCTGTGTGTCCCTGTGTTTGACTGATGCTTGAGGCAAACCTGTAGGTCGACTAGTCTGGGGGGGCGGGGGCGCGGGGG
>JAUMTR010000019.1:843063-891414 GCA_032270685.1 Microctenopoma stevenorrisi | reverse complement strand
CCGATCACTTTCTCAGCCGAGCGCACAATGCGCTGGAGTCTCTGTCTGTCTCTAGCAGTGGCCCCAGCGAACCACACCTAGATAGAACCAAACATAGGTCAGCTGCTGCATTTGTGCCCTGACACTGACTAACAAACCCGGCCTCGACAGACACATAACCCCGGCAGCTGAACACGGACACAGAAACGGTATCAATTGTCCTTTTTATTTATTCAGTCCTGTAAGGCTTAGATTTGGTCACAGTGTTATTTAAAATGATAAATATAACAATGAAATTAAAATAGTTATAAAACAGTGCAGTCGAATGTTTGGAGACAGATAGAAATGATCCTGTTTTTTAAAGAAAATCTGATTTCACAGTCGACACTGTTCATATTATAAATGACTATTGTAGCTAAAAACAACTGTTTTTTTAATGTTTGCTAATGCACATTGATTAAACTGATCATTAGAAAACCATGTGCAATGATGACACAATTAAAGCATCATTATGTTATCTTTTGTCTTCGGCTACATAGAAAAATATCAACGTTAAGCGGAAATAACAAAATTTATTGAAAAAAACACCAAGCAAGAAGAAAGATGAGTTCAACTTTATATCTTTAGATCAATTGAGTGATCGTCTTTTCTCTTCACTGTTACCTCAATGCTCGCTCAAGTGGGAGTCTTGGGTTTTCTGTATATGTTTATATAATGTGTAAGGTCTTAAACCTTACACTGTAAAATGCCTTGGGACTAAACTGAATTGAATAGTACATTTATTTGGATTAAATATGAATGAATAGATATATTTTTTAAAGAAAGTGATCCAGATAACAGCACAACTGCTGTACACGAGATAATGAAAATAAATTAGCCTATCAGGTTTGGAGAAATCTATGCACGATAATTCCTTCCTACAGGCCTGGGGGCTGTGCCACGATGGTCTTTTAATTCTAGTGACGTCCTTGGTCTGGGTTAAATAAACATGGCTGTGAATAGTCAGATGTTTTCCTCAAAGAATATTATTAGTTTTTCACACAACAATGCATTATTGTCTTTCAATACTGGTTCCGGTGTAGAACACCTGTTTCTGTTTGGGCCTGTGTGGTACTGCCTACTGTGCATTTGACCAGTGACACGGGTCCAACCAAACATGCTTTTTGTACATAACTCATGAGAAGGCGGAACCATGTCTGCTGTATTAATTCTTTTTTTTTTTAATTTATGTAACTATAACAAGATCATTCAAAAAGCACACACAGGATTTTCCGTGTGATACTTTCGATTCAGTGGTTATCGTCATGCTGTGTGTCAGTGTGCAGTCTCAACACTGGAGACATGATGAACATGATAACATGCAGAGAAAGGAAAACATGACGAGATAAATAACTAGGAACCACAAAAAAATAGAGAAACACTGCACATACACACAAAAAAATACTGCAAATGCACAATATACAGAACTGTGGTGCAAACACACAAAACAATTTTATTGTTGCCATGGTGACTTATGGATCCCAATTACAAGCCGCTATGATTATCGTGTCGTGTTCAGTAAGGTTTCCTCCCACAGTCCAGTTAAATTGACCATAAACCCTAATGTCCGCTGGATACAGCTGCTTCATGTTCTGGCCACATCTTAACTGCACCCTGAAGCATCACATTAACAAAACAACAAAAAATTAGTCAGCTGCAGAACAGAACAGAATCCTAAAATACACCCAGTAGACAACTGAGTCATGATGCAGACACTGTGAAGATGGACACAACCAAATCCTCACTTGGTCACATTTTTGCAATAAAGTCTCAGGTGTAATGTGCGTTTGCATCATTAGAGACCAAGGTGTGTGAGGAGTACAGCCCGACAAAAGTTTCACACAAGGCCATTTTCCAAACATGCACAATAGTTTGATATTTGCGAGTGAAAATGGGCACAGCTAAGAGTTCTCTTATCGTTCCAAACGAAATGCAGCTCCAATTTCCTTTAATTTAAATTATTTTGCACGATCTTACAGAATATAACTTATAGGGAGTTCTGCAGGAAACCCAACAGTCTCTGCTGAGCAGCACCAGGAGGAAAAACTCCAGAAAACCTCCAGCAGAACCCAGACATCTGCCTAGACTGACTGGGGTGAGTGAAATGAGGAGAGAGAAAAGAAAAGCAGGCAGAAGGGTGCAGACAAAGTGCAACTACAGAAGAGAGAAGAATCAAGAGGTTTGCATCTTGGAGTGACCTGTGTGGTCCTGCAGGTTATATCGCACACAACCTATTCGCTGTTTTTATTCAGCACAGGTTGCCCTGCATGTAAACAATGCAAGCTGCTGGTTGCGATTCATTCTTTGTTTCCAGCAAATGAGCTCATTCAGGTTCAGCCCATGTGATTAATTCGTCTTCTCTTGGGGAGTGTTGTCCTGCTGGAAGATGAAATGTTCCTAAGCGTGTTGATGCGTTTGACTGAATGTGAGCACATAGTGCTGCTGTGCACCTCTGCATTCATCCAGTTGCTCTGTCAGCAGTGAAATCATCAATAAAAAACCGTTTTGACAGTTCCACTGGCAGCCATACTTGGCAGCCATGTTGGTCAGATGGGGTGGTGCTATGGTTGTTCCTCTGTTCTCCATCACTTTTCCTCTTTCCATCATTTAGATGGAGGAAGATTTTTGTTTCAGTCCACTGAACTTTGTTCCACAGCCCCCCCATACCCCCTTCTTTTCTTGTTTTTGCGATCTGCAGCTGGCCTTCATGTTTTTTAGGCTGACCGACGGTTTGCACATGTTCTGTTCATGAAATTGTTGACACATACCGGAAAAGAAAAACTATTTTTACTTATTGAATACACGACTGTTTGCCTGTGTTCATTCGCACGATCACATCTTTGTCCTGGTCGAGAAGACAGGACCGCTTTGATCACGTTGTCATCTACCAATAACACTAATAAATCAGCATATATTTTTTTTGCAACTCCAGTCTGTTGTTCACTAATGTGTGTAAGCTCTTTTTGTCAGAGCTTTATGGAGTAAGTGATCGCAGACCCAGTAAGCTGTCCTTAGTCTGCACAAAAATGCATTTTCACTTTCCTAAATCATTGGGGTTCCTATTGATGACTGTAGAGTTTGTCACTGGTGAGGAGAAACTGATCAGACCACTGCCGTCACACTGTGCCCTGCCTACAGCAGGAGGAAAAAGAAATACTGAAATACAGCATTTTTATGTGAAATATCATAATAACAGGGCAGGTTGTGATGCAATACAATCACACCACAATGCTCCAAACACCACAGCCTGTGATAACTGTGGGACATCCAAGCATTAGTATTCAACGGTCGTACCCCAGTCTCATCCTCAGCAGCGTCTTGCTTCCCTGTGGCAGTTTTAAATCCTCTTCTCCCTCCTCTGGCATTTTATCTCCAGTCCGGCATGAAACACAGCGACTGAGTTTTCCATGCCCAAGGGCACGTCAGCAGTATCTTTCCCCAGCAGCCAGCCATCCACAGAGGCAGTGAAGGCAGAGAAAGAAGAAAAAGACCCATTCCCTCTCCTGAGAGCTCATACAATTACACATTTGTCTGTGTCTATGGGTTCAGTTTGTTTATGCACATAGGTTTTGTAACTGCATCAGAAAAAACCCTATGAAACATGGAGGTCTATAGCTTCAGAGCTGACTGCACACAGGCGGTGTATCAATGAGAGACTCAAATTTCTGACCTAAATGAATGTTGCTTGCTATCGTGAGTGAGTGCTTTGATTTGGTTTCACTTTCTGTACATTTTACTATGTAAAAGGTGTAAATTGAGTTTAAATTGCACATTTTGCAAATACTGCACATAAATATTCACACCATGGGTCTATACCTAGTAGAAGCCATTTGACAGTAAGTCCAGTAAATGCAATAAATATAATTATTTTTTTCATGATGTACACGCTACAACTTTCTCTAATAGTATTATATTGTGTCCAATGAATTTTAAACATTTAGTTTTAGAATGTTTCTTATTTTTAGTCATTGTCACTGTGCACCATGCTATATGTCTGAGCATGAGCTAGAACCCTTAAGATTAAGAATGTAAAAACATTTGTAAGACATGAAGGGTTTGATTAGAAAAACAACAGTAAGCTATCTGTGGTGACGGTTTTCAGTGACGACCCCCCTAACGACGTCTATAACCAGATTATTTTTATTCATTTCTTTCTTGCTTGCTGTGGAGCAACTTTAAAAGCATTGCACACTGACACACTCACAAACACTTTTCTACGTTGCCTGAAACTAAAAAAAAGTGTTGGACGGAGCGAGAACAAACTAAGTGACCCACCTGCATCACCAGCATTATGGCCCTGCTGCTATTAAATGTCTTCCAAAAAGCCATCTATCTATTTAAGTGCTGCCACTGAAGTCTACTCTTGGTTTAAAAGAAATTTCATAACCATCAACAATCATTTGTTCCACTTATCCTGCATCAATAATAGAACACACACTGTTGTGCCAGTGCAGCTGCTCGGGCCAAGTTAGCTGTGGCGCCAACTGGATAGTCAGGACTGCAAATTCTCTGGTGCCTAATATTTGCACATAATTAAATCAGAGGCTGTTAAATGTTACTGAGGATGACTTCTTTAAGGGAGTCCTTCAGCAGAATCTAAGAACTCCTACTTATTGCCTTTTTGAAATCTTTGTTTTTCTGCCTTTTTAGACATCACAAATTGACAATAGGAGAAAGGCAAAACAGCACGATACAGAATGTGAAAGATAAATGAAAGGTAATAAATGATATAGTCACAGATGGGCCTTTGAACCACGTTATACAAAATGCCCACAGATCTCACAGGTTTGTTTTGGCTCACAAAAATCATCATTGATGAAAAAAAACATTTTTAAATGATTGAACGCAAATCTCTGAACAATTAGTTTGATATTTCGAGACAAAAAGACCTGGAAATGGCTCAATGATCAAAAGTAATGAGCTGATTCTTAGCGAAATACTCGAGCTCTTCACAGCTTATTAACATTCTTTCATTGTTTGAGCATCACATTCAAATATCTAAATCTGTCAGGCATACACCTATCAGTGCAGGGCATGGTTCACCCACACAACCCTTGATGCTGTGAGGCAGGAAGTCCATGAAAATGACAGCTTACAGAGTCAGGTAGGTACAATGAAGAGGTACATTTTATTAGTTGGCTTGGCTTTTTCTGAGTGATGCATTTTTGTGGCAAATATTTTGATTATACTTTTCATTTTGGTGCCACGGCCAGTAAACTCACACAGACACTAAGAACCACCAACAAACCTAAACTGTCGACTTTAGACGTTTCAAGGGGCTGATCGTGCAGAAAGAAGTCACAGCCAGTGCAGAGATTAAGGCTACTGGTAAATATTCTGTCTTCAAGTCAAATTGTAGATGATCAAGATATATTTTACAAGCGAATACATCTCAGCCTCACAAACCATAGACTCACGTTCAGCAGGACATCATCAAAACAACTCAACCCTGTACCATGCTCCAGAGTCGGAGCGTGGTCAACAGTAACACGCAGAGGTCTGACTCAGGATTTCACACATGAAGAGAAGGGCTTCCACCCCAACCACCACTCACCCCAACCGATCGGGGCAGAAAGACTCTCACCCTGACTCTGCTTCTGTTAAAGGGAGTTTTTCCTCTGCTCTGTCTCCTAGTGTTAATTTCTATACTGTAAGGTCTTAAACCTTAAACATTACAAAGTGCCTAGAGATTCTGTTGTTATTTGTAGCTATATCATAGAAATAAAATGAACTGAATAGAATTGAACTACTTAAATGTAACTGCAAAGCCATGTTGCATTGAAACGAAATAATACAGTGACTACACTTCTTACAAACACGTTTGAACTTCTGTCCTGTATCTGAACCCACAGGACATAAACTGCAAACAAAGCAGCATACAAGCAGGAGCACGTGCTCATAGAGTATCTATCACCTCCACCTCTGTTGTTTCCAGTTCCCACGTCAGCTGCTGCACGAACAGTGTCAGATGTTGCAGCACAGATATGGTCCAATCCTCTGAGCTCTGTGGCTGCTGCCTCCACAAAGAAAACCCAACAGCGTGAACTCCTCAGAGGATGAAAGCACAATCCAGTCCCCAATCTTGATCCTCTCTCATTTCTCTCTGCTTTCTAAATCCCTAACCACCTTACGGACTGCAAGAGGATGTGTGAATGGTATGACTGATACAATTTGTTGAAAACAGGAAAACAGATGCTAATATTTTTAAGTGAAACAGCTGGTTTATGATATTTTTTATGCATCTGATACTTAGCCTCTTTTGTCTGATTGAGGAGGACTTTTTAAAATGCAAGCACGGACTGCTCTTATACAAATGAGCTGTGTTCCACTGCTGCTTCTCTATCTGATATCCTGCTTTTAAATGAATTAGATGCATTATGTCTTTATTTTCTCCTAACTCAAAAACCCTCCTTTATTTCCCTTCTTTTTCTCTGACGGCTGTGTTCTGGGGGATTTGTACAAATACTGCAGTTTGCTAGATCCAAACTGCATATCAGGACAACTTTTTCCTGCTACTTTGTGTTGTTCGTTTTTTTTCATGTTGAAAACAACGGAGATGTGATTTCCCCAGAGTGCTGCTCTCCTCCAGGCCACTGAAAGAGCAATCAGGCTTGAGTAACTGCAACTTTTTGTGTGCGATGTACATTTTTATCATGTGCCCACCAGGGTGTACATGCATGCACATACCAACTGCATGCGTGAACATATCGACCTATGCAGACAGATTTGGACTGTATCTGGGCTTCCAGGCTGTATTTTCATTTAAATGGCCTCATAAAGTCAGTTAACAGGCACCTGGCGGCCTGGTAGTAGAGTGGTTAAGGCAGAGGGCTGGGAAGCAGCAGCCCCGGGTTCAGCACCCAGCCCATCCCCCCGTACCAGGTGTGTCCCTGGGCGAGACACCCAGCGCTAGCTCCCCGAGCGCCGCCTCACTGCTCCCACCAAAGGGGGATGGGTTAAATGCAGAAGAACACAATTCACTGCAGGTTGTACACTGTATAAGATTGTATGTGACAGATAAAATTTGTATTTGTCACTCTGCGACTTTGATTTAAACATGGTAGACACCCTCTGCTTGCATTCATCCAATTGGAGCATTAGCTGGTTAGCTTAGTTGAGAGTTTGTAATGAACATTCATCCTTCAAGTAAATGTGCCAGTTTTGTAGAAATTCCCATTTTGAGACGGGCAGACTGACAGAAGGGGGGGACAAAAGGGTCACTTGTCCTGGGCCCACGGCAGAGGGGGGCCCCTTCAACCAATGAAATGATCATAATTTTTTTCAAAATGTGAATACAGATACAGTGAAGGAAATAATTATTTGACCCCTTGCTGATTTCATAAGTTCGTAGGAATTGAAAAGTCTCTGTTGTTTGGTTTATTTGACCATTGACAGATAACACATCAAAAGGAAAATTGAAGAAATAACTTTAAATAAAAGATAGAAACAGATTTGCATTTCACTGAGTGAAATAAGTGTCATTGTTTTGTTTTTTTCTTTCTTCATAATTGTCCTTGATATAGTGCCATTAATGCCCCCACACAAAACCTTTGACCTCGACGAAGGAGATGAAGGAGGTCTGACTACAGCAGAGCAGGAGAACCAGCTGAGCCGTGATGTTCAGGTGACAGAGAGAGAGAGAGAGGAGGAGAATGATCAGTTTAAATTAATCTGGGAGGGTTTGTCTGTCCTGGAGCATGGAGAGAGATTTGGGTTCAGAGCGAGCTGACCATAGTAGGAGGATATTCTGAAGGAGCTGCTTTGTCTGTATCTTCAATCTTAAAACTGTCTCAGGTCCACTCACCTCTTCTTGCTTCAAAGCTGGTCTGCCAGCTCCATTCACCTACACTTTCCAGCATTTCTAGCAGACCTATGTGAATTAACATGCCTTTTGTCCCTGACCCTGTTTTTGCCTCTGACCCTTTGGGAAGCTTGGAACCAGATTGGTTCACTACTGGAGGATTCATTCATGGAGCATGTTGGCAACATCTCCTGGCACAGTGGTTTCGTACAGCACAGGTGGGCCTTCCTGGTCTTCGATGGACGCTGTCCTGTTTGATTTCTGATTGGCTGAACACACCTGATCCAGGTAACTTGTATTGTGTAGGACAGAGATAGTTGATATATAGATGAGTTGAGATAGTTCTGCACAGCACACCTCACCCTCAGATATCTGTTCTTGTGGTTCCTAGAGTGTCTTGTGTCTCTTCTCTTTTCACTCACCCTAAGCAGTTGAGGCAGATGGCCACCCACCCTGGGCCTGGTTCTGCTGAAAATATTTGATCTCTCCACTGTGTTCAGTGCTGCACAAGTGCGATTTATTGGGCTTTCTGCATGATTCTTTATGTAGTTATATTCTGGAAGGTCCTGGATCTTACACTTTACAGTGCCGTGAGATGACCTTTGATTTGGTGCCATATAAATAAACTAAAACTGAAATGGCTGTGTGCAAACAGCAGTCACGGACTGAGCTCAATAACACTTTTCAAAATCAATAAAATATTAACATTAGCAAAACTGTCAACCTAGAGGAACTCCGCAAGAATGATAGGTTAAAACAAATCTAAATTTGATCTGGATAGAAAATAAAACCTGGCCAGTAATCTGTCACTTGTTTTAATTTGATTTCACCTGTGGTACATTTTGTTTTCTTTAACTACCTGTCAGTAATTTGGTTTTGGGTTTCTCCTGCACTGGAGACTTTTTAACTACCTGTCTGCCTCAGGTCTGCTGCCAGATTGTTCCCAGCCTTGCACCAGTGACACTCCAGCCAATTTGCCTACTGATCTGTCTGTCTGCAACCTGTTGAAGATACTGACCTGCTCCTCAGGTTTCTCTAGTGAGTAAGCTCCCTTTTTCTCCTTAAACTTTTGTGGATTGAGTCATCAGTTATTTGAAGAGGAGTTTTATTTTGAAGATGTACTGAAGAGGACATATTTTGTTTTGGAAGATGCTTTGAATTTTTGAATGAGGCAAACTGCTTTATAGAGGAGTACGCACCATAATTTTGGATCCTTGCTGTGCTTCAGAGTTGGATATATTCGTTATCTTATATTCTTTTTGCCAAAGAGCTCTGTAACACACATTTTTCATTCTTGGGATGATTAAGTTTATTCTATTCTATTCTTAACGCGGGAATCTTGAACCCCATCCACCTTTCCTTTCTTTACCAGTGTTTTGGACCCTGCCGTTTGCCGAACAGATTGATTTATCTCCATCTGAGCCAACCTGCTATCTACTTATTCATTTTACTTTTCACTTGTCACAAAATCTAAGTATTCTATATGCAATATTCTTCAGCAATCACTCGCCCTGGTCCCTGTGCTTCCAGTAGGGAGGAAATACAGATTTAAAGGCATAGTGTATTTAAACTGTGTATCAGGTGTTTGCATTTATTACATTTATTTTGAGGGGTGGGCAACTACCTCTCCAACACCACCATTTTGCCCTGGTCAGCAAAACCTTCTCATCTTACAGTAGCCTATTAGCACTTTCACAATCTGTGAGTGGCATTTCTTTCAAACTACAATCAGATTCATGAGCTCCCCTCCAGGGAGTGTTGTACTTCCTTATCTTGTTATTCTGTGGCGTGACAACTGCACGAGCTTCTGCAACAAAGAAGCTACCTTGTTAAATTTTGTGATGACTCTGCACCGTTGCCTCCCCTCCTTTAGGGTCCGTGACACCATAGCAGTGCACTTTCTGCTGTTGCAAAGTAATGATCAATCGATTCTTGATGGATGTTAACACTATAGGGTAGGATGTAAATACTCAGATGATTACAGACCCGCAGAATTTTTTGAAAACTTTCTGTTATACTTGTTCTTTGGTTCCTTTGGTTGTTATTTTGTTCCATGTCCCTTTGGACTTTTGCTGATCTGCTGGTTTTGTAACTCATTGGTACAGGTCATAAAAAGCCTGAGCAACTTTTGTATCTGTTTCAGAATTACTGGAAAGAGAAAGATGTTTCAGTAAATCTCAAACCCAGTGACACAGATAGTCATTGTAGCGGAGCGTGTAGAGATTCTGGCAGCAGGGTGTTTTACGTCATTTATCCCCCTGCTACTTCATTATTACCTGTAAAATGTACATGTGTGTGTGTGTGTGTGACACATATTAGTTTATGTTTCTCACAAACCTGGTTGTTCTTTCAGTTTGCAGGTAAAATGGACAACAAGCCAATCAGAGCTGCAAAGCTGTTATTTTTGATGGCCTGTCTTTATTTTAGTTTTAGTCTACTCTTTCCGTGAAGCTTCGTCATGTCCATACTCTTTTAGTCTAGTCTAGTTTCAGTCGGCTAAAGGTTTAAGTTCTAGTCAATGAAAACTGATGACATTTTAGCCTAGCTTTAGTATATTAACTAAATTAAGGATTCGTCCTAACCCACTCATTGTACAATCTATTTTTCATTACTGTCAATGCTGCCTGTCAAATGCCTGTGTTTTATTAGCAACGATGGTATCACCTGCCATGACCTAGAGCTTTTTTACAAGACGAGCACAGCTGCACTGTCAATGTTATTGGAATTTTTATGCTTATTTATACCCATTCTAAAGTTCTAGAGTGTGCTTTTCTGAAGAGATTTTAATGTCCATGTTGATAACCAGCATGGCATGACTTACAGGGAGTTCAGGGAGTATATGCATTTTACTGTGCCCATCATGTTACAAACCATAAACACCACTTTGTTATTAACTTACCATTTTAAATCTGTTTATTCCATCTCACGAAGCACAAGCGTGACGATGCTCTTTCACGTTAAATTTGTTTTTGAGAACTCCCTCTGTCCCATTAGACTGCTCACTACTACTACTACTACTACTACTACCTGTACGGTTTACCTTATTTTTCATACATATCTAAGTAATTGTCTGAGTTTGTAGATCCTTTCCTGTCTACCAATGTAATGAGTACCTATGGAGTTCCCCAGAGATCCTGCCTTTGTTTCTGTGATACTGTGATATTTTGGCCTCATCTTCAACAGCTTGTTTGATCATTAAGACTTTCTGCTTAAGGTTAGATTGGTTTAGGGTTAGTGCAGGCTGGCCTAGCGGCTAAAGTGAGGCCTGCGTGCGTCTGTGTGTGTGCTTGTATGTGTGATAAATAAATAAATAAATGAAGCCTGCTCTGTCCTGGAGATAAATGTTTAACTCCTGGCACGTCATAGCTCTGCTCCAACATGCAGCAGGGCAGCATCTCCCTACTCTCTATGCAAAGTAAAGAAAGTCATTCAGCAGGAGATGAAACAGACGCTTCACCTCATCTCTGCCCTTTTGCTGCATGTGAAAAAGTTGTTTGATAACAGGATGTGCAGGGACTGCTATTTGTAATAGAGGGAGGTTTCAATTCAATTCAATTCAGTTCAGCTTTAGATATCTCAAGGCACTACAGTGTGAGGTTTAAGACCTTACACCTTATCAATATATACAGAAAAACCCAACAGTCCCACTTGAGCAAGCGCTGAGGCGACAGTGGAGAGAAAAAACTCCCTCTAAGAGCAGAACCAGACTCAGGGTGGGCGGCCATCTGCCTCGACCGGTTCGGGTTAGTGGACAGAGGAGAGAGAAAAGAACAGCAGGTAACAGAGATCAGAACAACAACAAGGAGCAGCAGATGGCAGGTTGGGTGGATCGGCAACTACAGCTCCAAGGTTGTGGATACCCGAGGGGAGAGAGAAGACACAATGTTAACATGTGATGATGTCATGGTATAAGAGGGAGAGGGAGAGAGAGGGGGAGAGGGAGAGAGAGAAGGGGAGAGAAGGAGGAGAGGAGCTCAGAGTGTCAGGAAAGTCCCCCAGCAGACTAAACTTATAGCAGCAGAACCAAGAGATGGTTTAGAGTCACCTGAATGAAGGAACAGTCACACAGAGAATTAAAGAAATTCTTTTCAAAATTCAATAAAGATTTTAACGAACTCTTCTGAGATACGCAGAAACGTGCCTTTATTCGTTAAGGTGAAAAAATGTATCACACATTTCTGCACAAAACATAAAAGACACAAATACTCTGCTTAGGCCATGACGTGTTACATATTTAATAATTAATCTTTTGCTCTGTTCAGTGATCTAAATATTATTATTATTAGATGTATAAATATATTATATATTGAAAATCTGATTGGATATAGAATATCTTTTTTTTCAAATCCATCTGGTTTGATGTAATATTTTGAGCTTCTAGGGCAAATTATGTAGAAAATTAAAAATAATAATGAATACTTTATTGATCTCTTGGGGAAATTGTTGTTAGGACAGCTGCTAGACCTGTGTCTGTGGGACTACGGGGTATCGGAGAATAGTCCAAGGACACTTCGACATGCTCTGCCCACTGAGCTATTGTGCCGCCCCAATGAATGAAATGAAGCTAAGCACAATTTTAGTCAGAAGACCCTCTTCTATGAACAATCACCGTTCCTCTTTCTCATCTTCCTCTCTCGCTCTCCGCCTTCTCACTAAATCAGCTGACTGAGGGTGTTTTACCTTTATTAGGTTTTGCTGCGGTCCCCATGAGCCAATCAACCTATAGCTGTCTAATTGTCCATGTGCACCAGTAGATGTGAGAGGAGCAGTGTTTGCTTAAAGTAAAATATCGACCACATTGTGCTAGTATCGGACCGTGACCAACACTGATTGATACCACCAATATCTGGATTGATCTGCCCACCCCTAAAGCAGCAACAAGACGCAGCGACAAAAAGGTGTAATCAAGATGGACAGAACTTTTTCAGCAGCTATAAAAATGCTGTCTGTGCAGGAAGTCATAAATATGAGGTCACATGCAGTTTATATACCATTTTGTACTCAGCCTATTAATTGTTCTCTGAAGGTGGTGGTGTATTTATGGTTTAATCTCCATTTTACTCAAATATTTCACATGAAATGATTTTAGATTCTCATGAATGGTCATCATATCACTTTGCTCTTCTAGCCTATAAATTATCCGACTTACCAGACTTCATTTTATAATTAAACTACACAAATGCAAAACATTGATCAAGGTGGAACAGAGGAAATGTTTCTATAATACATTATGTTGTTGGTCAAACCTGAAC
Organism: Microctenopoma stevenorrisi; assembly: GCA_032270685.1. Lineage (NCBI taxonomy): Eukaryota > Metazoa > Chordata > Actinopteri > Anabantiformes > Anabantidae > Microctenopoma > Microctenopoma stevenorrisi. Next base: position 878,343 of record JAUMTR010000019.1, on the reverse strand, counting down.
CAGTCAGATCATAGCTTTTGCGTAATAGAATTTAAGGTTGCATTTCTGGATGTAACAGGGGACTGAGGTAAGTGGCTATGGTTTTCCAGGTTTTTTTATCATGGTTTTATGATGGTCCTTCAGTACTGCCTCAGGGTTCGAAGGTCGCACAAGTTTAACTGATTCTTTTACACACTAAGATTTACATTTAGAGTCCCTAAATCTGTTTTTCAAAATTATGGGCTGAGATGAAAATAATTTAATTATCTTCTCTAATCATAAAGTGAAGAAAACATACCAGATGTTGACAAAGAAAAGTGTCTCCTGTTAACTCAACATAATATCAAGTAGATAGTACCTGAGTGAACTGGTGACATCTCAGTTTGGGAGAAACTAAACAACTCCCGTGTCACTTTGCATAGCGTAGCATGTAGCTTAGTAGAAGCAGCTCAGATGTGACTTCCAACACAAGGACTTTGCATCTCGTTAAAGGCCAAAACAGCCTCTGTTAGTATATTCTCACAGTCACTCAGCTTGCTAATGATTTTTAAAGATTCGTGCTGGCCTTCATCCTGCCCTCAAAAAGTTTGCTGCAACGAGAAACTTTGAAGGAGAAAAAACGCTGAACTCATCTATAGGCAGCTTTAATTCATACTTGGCTAACTATCTGTTTCTACTGACTCTTCTCTGTGCCAGCCATCACATCACCTCTCTGCCTCACAGCATCAATTAATAGCACCTCTGTCTGTAACTGGCTCAAAGAGCTCTGCTGGCCTACATCAGCCACCACCAACTCCAACACACACACAGAAGGATTAGAATGAATATGTAATATTGTCCCTTTTCCTAACATTGATATGGTTTAATCCTTATGGTCCAACTTTTTCTGGTCTTCTAAAATCTGTGTTCTACCATTGCTGAACCGAGTATTCCTTTACACCTAACCAGCAATGACTTTATGAACTTCTTCACAAATAAAATCATAACTATTAGACAGACTCCCCCCTGCAACTGTCATGGACAGTTGCTTGTGTCCAGCGGTTCTAGACTTGTTTGTCACACCTCAGTCTTACTTTTCTCATTCCTTCATGCACAGCTAATGTCAATAATCAATTTATCCACCTACACCTCCTTTACAACCCGTCCCAACTGGACTCTCAAAGACGTTTTACCTTTGATCAGCTCGTGCATATTAGATCCTCTACTGAAAAACACAGCACTTGAATCATGAGTTTTAGACCAATATCCAATCTGCCCTTTATTGTTAAAAGCTTTGAAAAAGCTGTGGCAAAGCAAATATGTGACCACTTGCACAGGAACAATTTGTATGAATATTTTCAGTCAGAATTTAGAGTAAATCATAGCACTGGTTAAAGTCAATAATGATCTTCTCTTAGCCTCAGACAATGAACTTGTTTCTATACTTGTCTTATTAGATGTGCTGCATTTGACACTATTAATCACAACATTTTATTACACAGACTAAGCTTTAAATCTTATCTGTCTGATAGATCTCAATTTGTTAATGTTAATGATAAATCCTCTGCACACAAATGTTAATGATGGGGTCCCACAGGGTTCTGTGCTTGGACCAATTCTCTTTACCTTATTATATATTTTATATATAATATATTTTTCTGCTGGGCATATTATAAGGAAACACGAGTTTACGATCAATTAGTAAAACTTAAAGCATGCTTAAAAGCACTGTGTGTCTGGCTTATGGACACACCTGGTAGAGGATGGACTAGGAGTCAGACAGGGTCTTGAACCTGTGACCTTTTGCATCCCAGTCTGACGCCTAAGCCATTGAGCCACCAGGCTGCAAGACTGAAGTTATTCGAAGGCCTGAGAGACAAGCTATCTGATCAGATATTATTGCTTTGGCTTCAAACACTACTGTGAGTTATCTCAGAGTTATGTTTGATCAACATATCTCATTTAACCATTACATAAAGAAATCTCCAGAACTGCCTTCTTCCACCTCAGGAATATTTCTAAGATCAGGAGCATCCTGTCTCAGAGTGATGCTGAGAAACTAGTCCATGCTTTTGTTACCCTTTAGACTGGATTACTGTAATTCATTACTGATGGGATGTCCCAATAAATAATTAAAAAGCCTCCAGCTGATTCAGAATGAGTTCTGACTGGAATTAACAAGATAGAACATATTAGATTAGATTCAACTTTATTGTCATTACACATGTACAAGTACAGGGCAAACGCAGTTTAGGTCTAACCAGAAGTGCAATAAGCAGCAAGTGCAGGATAAAGGTAAACGTTATCAGTTATGAGTAATAAGTTAAGTATAAGTATACGTAGGGTGTTATGTACAAGATGAAACTGACTAATATTTACAGATGGATGTGCAGTGATATGAAATAATATACTCTGAGAACTTTACAATGTGTATTTGCAATTGATATATACGTTTACAGGTCGGTATGTGCAAAAATGTGCAAGAGTAGATTGTGCAAGATCAAATGTGCGAGATTAGGTAGTACAAGGGTTCTCAGGAGTGTATGGGGGGGGGGGCAGAGGACTTCAGCAAGACAGCTCTAGGTAAAAAGATGTTACTGTGGTGGTGCAGCTGATAGCTCAGTGGGTTGGGCGTCAGACTGGGAAGCAGGAGGTTGTGGGTTCGAATCCCGTCTGACTCCTAATCCATCTCCATCTCCTACCAGGTGTGTCCCTGAGCCAGACACCCAGCACTAGCTCCTTGTAAGTCGCTTTGGATAAAAGCGTCTGCCAAGTAAAGTAAAAGTACTAAGTCTGCTGGTCCTTGTCCGGGGTAACCTCAAGCGTCTGCCCGAAGGCAGGAGAGAGAACAGTCCGTGGGCAACATGAGAGAAGTCTTTATGAATACTGTGTGCTCGACGCAGGTGGGTTCCTGTGATGCACTGGGCAGTTTGCACCACCCGCTGCAGCGCCTTTCGCTCATCAGCAGGGCAGCTCCCATACCACACTGTCACACCGCTGGTTAGGATGCTCTCTATTGTAGAGTGGTAGAAGTCCACCAGGATGGAAGAGGACAGCTGGTTCTTCTTTAGTGATCTCAAGAAGAAAAGGCGCTGGTGAGCCTTCTTGACCAGGCTGTACAGCATCTTCAATAGAATTGAGGGTAATGGGAAAATCAGTAGTTTTGCAATCCATACTTTACCCATTCAATCTGGACCAAAATGCTGGAAACACCAACCATCCAACATCAGTTATGGCTAAAAAATCCCTGTGGCCTGATGCTGGTGCTAGAAAGGTACATTCAGGTATATTTTACATTTGACACTGATCAATATGATTTGATGAACTTAAAGAAATGTAAGTATACTTATTGTTTCTGATTAATTTTCTCATGATTAATTTGCTGGGCAAAAATAAAAAGGAAGAAATGTCAAACCTACCATGATGTTACAGTCTATTACAACCCTTTTTTAAGCACTCTCTTTTACCTTTGCCTCAAGTTGTTCTCCTTTTACAGCCTAAAACATGAACTTGAAGTATAGAAGCACCATTAAAACTCTATGGAAACTAATTTCACACTTGGTTAGACACATACTTTAAGAACAACAGTTTGATGAGGCACACAAGAGCTCTCAGGCCTGAACCAGAGCTTTGAGAGACTTACTGTATGTGCAAGGTATTGAACAAAATGCCCATACTGTATATATTTTACCCCTACCAAGAGGTACACAGTATACGTTAGTGGTATGTTGGTAAAAGTGCTTCAAGCGAAGGATTAAATTGAGTTGGTGCAAAAGAACGAACATGAAAATAACTGATATTTAGCAAAAATCATCTTCACATTGTATCCTCTATTATTGCCTCCGTGCAGAGTAAAGGTGCAAGGTGTGGGAGGAATGTGAGCAGAGACAATGAGTGGAAAAGTAATTCTGTGCAGTGGCTTCACAGAGGCAGCAGACTTTTGTAGCTTCTGCACAATATGATCGACTTGTCCCTCCCGATTTCTATTATTTGTAAGAAGGATCATCTTCATCCCATTATAGGTTTAGTCATCTGGCAGCAATTCTTTCAGAGTCCTATTTACAAGGCCTGCTCCACTGCTCGATGCAAACTCTGAATGTTATTATGCTATTGTCTGCTTTTTGATCAGCTTTGTGTCAGGACCTCAGGGTGATGATGTCAGTTGACTGCTGTCTTCTCTCCCTGGCTGCAGTAGGTATGGATGTTCATGGTGCCCAGAAGATGATTCAGAGCAGGGTTTTTGATCTGTCATTTTGGATGTACTATAAATATTGTAAGTGTCTTAGGCTGACTGTCTTCCAGTCTCTTTATTTTAAGCATTTTGGGATTGGGTTTGCTTTTCTACCTCTATTTATGTGTTGGACCTGTCAGGGCCTCTAATTTCTCCATAATCCACACAATGCTCAGAGAAATGCTTGTATGGTTTAATCCCATTCAGATTTGGTTAAGATAAAAGCTCAGATTCAATGGCCAACACTACAGTGATCTACTGAGATACTGCAGCTGATGTGGAGAAACAAATTAGCTGAAACCTCACTCAGTGATTCAGAACCTGGTGTTTTTCTGATTAGCAGGAACACGATGTGGATAGAAATTGGACGGACGCCTCCAACACCCTATCTGACTGACAGATGGACTGCTGGCTCCCGTCCTGTCCTCTGGTGAATTTTCTTTTCTTTTACTCCAGGAGATTTGTTTGGATCCAGCACCACTTTTCTGAGACTCTGCTGCATCATAATCAGCTTTTCATAGCGTAGACCGGAGAGTGACCAAAAAGATGAGAAAGAGAAAGTGCAATCTAAGGACAACTACATTTCTTTTCATGAGATACACATGAAAATAGACTATGTGGCTTTATTAGAACCAGTGAACCAGAGAAAACAGTAACATAATTATATTACTATATTCCTCCTACACATACTCGTCACAATGTGCTGAATGTGGCCATGTTTTTATGCTACATGCTTTATGCTTATGTTTCTGTGGTGAAATTGTACTCTAGTGTGCCATGTTTTTATGTTGAAATATCGTTTCCTGTTATAAAGCGAGTTACAGACGGCTGCTTGAGAGAACACTTGCGAGGTAAGCTACTAACAGAAGTAGACTAGCAGTGAATGTGACAAGGATCAAAGGACAAAGACAACAGAGAAATGCTCAGAAAGTGCATGAAGAATTGAAAGTTGGAGCTGCAGATCCATATTACAATGTGTCTTTGTGTCGCAGCTTCTCAAAGTAAAAGGTCTCATTTGGGCTCCTCCTCCACCATCTGTTCTGATTGGCCATCTCATGTAGGGGGCGGACTGTGTCTGCAACACAGACTGTTAACAGTAAAAAACTTGTCTTAGGGTTGAGCTGGCGTTGGCTCTGCTGATTTTAGTGGCTGCTCTTGATGGGTCACGTGTTTTAGCTCATCCATGTACAGACTGCTGTGTTTTCAAACAGGAGAACAGCTGCACAGTGATCAGCATCCTCCAGTCATCTGGAGCTACATATTATTATTCCTCCTCTTGTTTCCATGCATTGCAGAGTCCCGAAAATGAAGCCAAACCTTTCTGCTTTTGTAAAAACACTGAGTAAGTGCCTGGCCACCTGACCTGTACAGTGTAAGTACGGGTTCTGGCTCAGCCAAATGTTTGCATGTCTGCAGTAACACCAATATGAAGATGACCTCGGAATAATCCATTGGTAGTGGTGGTAGTCAGTTAGACCAGCGGTCCCCAACCCCCGGGTCATTTGGTACCGGGCCGCAGAGAAAGAATAAATAACTTACATTACTTCCGTTTTATTTATTTATTATTGTTTTATTTTGAAAAATTGCCGGATTCTTTGTTACATCCGTCTATTTCGCTCTTGACGCAGGCCGAGGCGCGCTTCTCGGTCACGTGATCGGTTACCGCTAAAACAAAACCTAGCAAAATAAGTCTTTGGAAAGTTTTTTTGCCAAGGGGAAAAGGCCCTAACCCAGGAGACAGAAGAGGAGCCTTCCACTTCCAAGGAATAGGAAAACTATATTTAACGTAATATTTCGTGTTTATTATTATGTTTAGAAAATACCACAGTTTTCATGCAGGTCATATCATTTTTGTTGTATTTATCCGCCACACCTTAAAGACCGGTCCGACATTAAACCGGTCCGTAGGGCAAAAAAGGTTGGGGACCGCCGAGTTAGACCACTGGTTTCCAAATAGAAAGTTGTGATGTGCGTTCCCTCAAAGTGGTGAAATTTAAACTAGATTTCTTCAGAAATCACTCAAACACCTACATTTTTGCTGCTATGTGCTACTGACTTACTGACAATGAAACTGAGTGTGGCAGCACTTACTCTAATAGGCTTCTCTTAGAGCTGCTGTGACGCGGTTTGTTCCTCATTTGTACTTTTTGACAAAAGCATGTACTAAATGAATAAATGGAAATCTTGACAGTCATGGCCTATAGAAGATGAACAGTACTACCTTTGGCGATGCTTTATCCTTTCACCATCATCATATCAACTGTCTGCTGGTCTGGACTGTGGTAATCTATAAAGGAACACATGCGCCTGACTGAGTGGCGTATTCAGTCCTAGGCCACCGAACAAAACAGACAAACAAAATAAAATGGGGGTAAAAACACCAAAAGTCTTGACTTTAGTGCTCATTCTAAAACTCTCTCATTATTATCCCAGACTCTGTCTCACCACGTCTCCATTCAGAGTTACACCGGTTATATGCAGTCACTCTATGTCCCTCTTCAAACCTTTTCACAGTGGCAAGCTGCAATTTATTGCAATTAATTTCTGACAAGACAGAGGTCTTGATCAGTGGCCACCAATCTAGCAACTCCTTGGCTCCCTCACCCCAATTTTAAATCTGCTGGCTGCCAAGAACTTGGGTGAACATTATTCCTGTGATCTGGTCTGAACAAAATGAAAGTAGTGCAGGTCTGTTTCAGTAACAGAAACCTTTACAGGTGAGAGTAAAGTGATGCCCTGTTCACCTGCCTCAGTAGTTGAGCTTTGAACAGTTTCAAAATGTATAAACTCAGCAGCCAGACTGTTTACTGAGACTATTCTGTCCTCAGAGACCCCTCTGATTTACCAGTATGAGCCTATGAGCTTCTGTGGTTTGGACTACTTGCGGAAGTTCCCTTTACCAGCATCACATCAGCACATCTTAATGTTAACAGAATAGTATTTCTTTATTATGATCTTACTATTGGTTCATTTTGTTTTTCCTGTCAAGGTGTTTATTTATCTGGCCCTGCAGAGCACAGAGTATATCTAATATACTGACTGTCAAGCCTACTGGTCCTATTGTCCCACCCCAGACCACTGGTGGTGGTTACTCCCTGACCACTACTTAGTGAAACGGAAGGCCCACTGAAGAATAAATTCCATATCCAGGTGTCCTACTGTATCTATGATTTATGTTTTAACACTACCCTAGTCTCATATGGGTAATATGCTTTAATGCTATTTGCATGCAATGACTGCAAATGACTAATTAATACCAGCTTGTGTTAATATGGAATTAATCATCTGTACAATCAACTTGTCATTGATCAAATTGTATGTACAATAATTGCTATAATACAACAGCTAAAATACCAAACACAACAATACTGCAAGAGATTTCTTCATGATAAAACTGGCACAGATAAAGAAAGGTGCTTTTCTTTTATTAGAAGTGCCTGAAGCAGCTCCGAATAGCTCCACACTGAGCACAGTGTGAACATGCACTGTATGCAAACCCTTATGCATTTTAAAGCTTTAAAGCCCTGGAAGATAAAGGGAGGTACATGGCAGGTCGACTTGTCTGTTCCTTTATGCTTGGCTTGATTCGAGAATCGAAAGAAAGTATTTTATACGGGCGTGATATGAACATCATCCCTCTTTCCTTCATACAGCTCTTTTTTAACATTACAGTCTGACTGCAGGCAGAGCGGGACGTCGACTCAGTGAACTCAGCCACAGGAGATCGTTTCTCTGTCAGTTTAATTACGCAAGACAACGGTGGATCTAGCTGCCATCCCCCTACTGTCTGCGGCTGCTTCTGTCAGCAGGAGCAGAGCCCAGTGTCTGCCTGGACCACAGCCCTGACATTTACTAAATTTTGTGTGGGAGCGCTGGTCTCTGAGTGTGTATGTGTGTGTGTGTGTGTGTGCGCATATGTGTGTGTGAGAGAGAGAGAGAGAGCAAGGAGAAGCCTGTTCTCCAGGCTAATGAAGGAGGCTGACAGCTTTTTAGCTTCTGGACTCCAGAGGGGCAGAAGGCTGAACACTATGACACTAATTGCAGGTATATAGTCACTGAGTGGACCAATCACAGCTCATTATCTTTGCTCGCGTGTGTGTGACTGTGCATGTGTAGGTGGAAGCTGAGAGGGGGAAGCTTTTCAAAAGTACTGTATTTTTTTTGTTTAGAAGAGAACATGAAAATACCTTAAATGATTTTAACGGGGGTAAAACAATAACATCAATGTGTCGAACCAACACTTTGTGGCGAGGAAATGCCCAAGCAGTGTGAAAAATAACAAATTCTTTAAGAGACAGAAGGAGAGAAAATGTGGAAACACATTAACAGAAAAAAAGCCCTGCAGCAAACTGCAGCTAAAAGCAACAAAATGACACGTGTATTCATGAGTAATGGACATGATAATGTTTATGAAAGGAGGAAAAAAAACACACTTTTAATATCAAAGCTGGAGCTCCTGTTCTATTCACAAGTTCAGTACTTGTGACTGGTGTGGAAAAGCAGGAGATGTATCTACACATAGAAAAAAGAGAGGAATGGAAAACATTTTTTGGGGCAGTGCCTTTATTCTTTCCCATCAGAAAGCCAGAAATTGCTTGTCATTGCCCATATCATGATGTAAAAAAAAATAATACAAACTCCTACAAACTTGGTTGGTTTCGTTGTTGCGCTCACATCAATTTCAAGCCAAGATACACAAATAAGTAAATAAATAAATGTTGCACCTATTAAAATCGAAAAGTTCTTGTGACCCACTTTGATATTTTGTTGACCTCTACTGGGGGTGGGGAACCCCAGGTTGGGAACCCATGCACTTATTAACATGAAAACATCATGTTGAAGCGAGCGACTGTGTTCAATAGAGACATGAAAGATTAGGACTGTTTGAGCTTTATCGGCTTCATAATATTGTGTCAATTGATATTTGTAACTTGGGTGAAGATCAGATCAAAATTCATGAAAGATTTATGCAAAAACGTCACTTACTGTATTTCTTAAACAACTTTGTTATTAATATGTAAATCGTATTCCAGATCTGCAGGCAACTATCAGTAAATCAATAGAATAAACCTCTTCACTCACAGAGGTGAGTCAGTTTAAAGTCCTCCCTGTTCGTTCATACTGATCTTGTTTGAATCAAAACCTGCAGGAAGTTCTGGAAAAATAAGTTGTGTCAGAAAGAGTTTGCTGCCGGCTCTGACAACATGTTAAAACTTTCTGTTACTTTACTGCAGATTGTTATGTCTAACCAATATTTTAGAAAGATAGCACCTTAAACTCGTGAACGCCTGCCTACTTTGGCTCATGCATTGAGTCTGTGCACTTCTCTCCCATCAGTCACCCGGCCAATCTCTGTTCCCTGCACAACAAAATGAACAGACTTTGGTGCCGGTTTAAACGCTCCGTTTAGCATTTTCATTTTTCAGGCATGTACTTCAAATTATACAAAGGTATACAGCACTTAATAATTACAAAGATCATCTGAAAGCGCTTTACATAAGTAAGGTGAAGAGTTAAACAAAGAGTCCAGCGAGTCCCTGTGGAGCATAACCCAGGCGATGGTGGAAAGGATGCTCTGTCTGCATTCAGCTAATGCGCACTCCAGGTTAGGTACATTTAAGTGAACTCATCACAGCTGGGGATGATCTGCACATATATTTGGCACAGTTTTTATGCTGGATGCCCTCCTTCAACTTGCTTCAGCCCAATACCTCTTATAAACTGTAATGATTTTCTACCCCTTCTCCACATCCCCTTTCCTCCTCATGGCGCATGTACACTATCTCTGCTGTGTGCATTGTCAGCTCCAAAGCACTTTATAACCTGGTTATTATCTGTCTTTAATTAATTTTACTTTAAAATTGTGCAGTACTTATGTTTAAGAGAGCATGTGTATTTAAATAGTAGTGGTAATGAGGAAATTAGAATCGTTGTTCGAGTCCGGTTAACCATCTTTTGTAACAATGAGAATTTTAGAGCGCTTGTGTTTTGCCCACATACATCTAGTACCGACTTGGCTTATTTAATGTGTGTTAAATCTCACAAGAATGTTTCAGACTACTTTTAATGTGTGATGTCACCAATTGCCCTGCAATGTCTGCGGCTGTTCAGAGGCGATGCTGTCTCAAGTGAATAGCAGAACACATGGAAATTATCCCTGTAAATGCAGATAGAGTCTTTGCCTATTTTATTTTAACATATCATTAAATGATTTCAGGAAATATATGACCATATGACATGAAAACTGATTTAGTAATCTAAATGCAAACTGTATAAAAACATTAATAGGTGATATAATGGTCAAAGAACAACTTAATTTAAATTCCTTTCTAATCTGTTTAGGGAACAGTGAAGCAGGAAATGGCTGTTATTCCAATATTCCAATTCCAATAAAGAAAACAGTTGCTTGTCTTTCCCAGTATGAGTCTGTGAGGGAGCTTCACAATTGCACTCATTTACAAGTTAATGACACAGACATCATTGAAGATATTGGAGATGGCAATGCAGTTTCAGAAAATGCTTTGTTTAAGTCAGATCCCCTCAATGTGGCTGATTTAGGAATTTGTGTGAACAAAGTGCTAGCAGGCTTTTTCCTTGGAACGGACTCTTTGACATAAAATGAATCAACAAGTGGCCAAAGCAATCAATTACCTTTCAGTACTTTGATCCGGACTTCAGACTGGGACAAGTTGTTAAAGATTTCCAGAGTCAGCTGTCCATTGGGGAGCATCTGTAGACTTAGTGTTCGCTGTATGTCCACACTGTTGGTACTCAAATCTCTGAGGTGTTTCATTAGATACAGCGTGTCTGTAGTCAGCATGACCAGTAAGCAAATGCAGTCAAGTGCAAGGGCTGCAATGTTTATAAAACGGTAAATTTCCAAATACTTGATGGTCATATTTGAAAAGCACCAGCGCAGCAGACTTTTTCTATTGCAAATATTGACTAGTGTATATTCAGTTTATTCTTTTGCAGAATCTGTGAAATTCACAGAGAGTTTTGGCAAACTGCACAAACTTGCTTCTGAATAAAACAATAACACAAATTATTGAAATAGCAGAACACAACAAATGTCTCAAGTGGTTCTCTCTAAGTCAACACAAAATGCAGCTTTTAATAACTACTGCATTCTCAAACTTATTCAACCCCCTTCATGACAAATATCTTTAATATTTGGAGCACTCTTTTGACCTGCTATGACCTCCTTCATATTGAATATGAGCTTCTAATAGCATTCCTGGGGAATCTTAGCTCATGAGCAACGGCCTCCAGCTCCTCCAACTACCTTTCCCAAACCAACAGAGGTTTCTGCGGGGTTCAGTCGGGTGACTGGTCAAGCCAGTGCAACCAAGCCTTGACTTGGAAATATTGTCCAGATGGAAGGTAAAATAACAGCAAAGCTTCAGCTTCCTACAAAAAACACTTTTTCCTCGGATGTCATGAAATGTAAATAAATCTATCTTGCCTTCCACACAGTTTAAGACTCCAGTGCCAGAGAAAGCAAAGCAGCCCCAAAGCATCTCTGAGCCAAAACTTTGCTTCATTATATATGCAGGGTGTTCTTGTCAGTCTATGCTTCTTTCATCTCATTTCATACATACGGCTGATCCACAGGCCAAAAAAGTTCCACAGAACAGAATCCTAAAACTTCTGTGGCTTATTTCTATGATTTTGAACATACTAGAGATGACTCACAAACTGGGTTGCAGCCCATGATAGCTTTCTTCTTCTGCCTGAGGTAGTGTAGGCGCTCTTCCTTAAACTTTGCTCCCAACATACTTGATTTGCAAACGTGTTCTTATGAGGGATTCTGTTTACGAGTTGCATTTTGAGGAACTACTTAAAACATTAGGTTTCCTCTCCTATACAGGTGGACGAGGTGGACATTGTCAGCACTGAACAAATAAGCCCAGTGCTGGTTGTATATTCTGTAGAGGGTTCGGGTCCCTGAACATTGTGGATGTTCTGGGTCTGCAGTGGCCAGTGTCATATTCTTTGCTGTGGTCTGCAACATGAATGTGACAGACAGTAAAAGCTGGATGAACTTATCTTCAGAGCCGGCTCTATTCTAGGAGTGGAGCTGGACTGTCTACATTTTGTATCTGAGAAGAGGATTCTGTCCCAACCTGTCAATCCTAGACAAGCCCTCCCACCCCCTACAGAGTGTCCTGGCTAGAGAGAGAAGCACATTCAGCCAGATACTGCTGTCAAGTGCTCCACAGTAGTTCATTTCTACCAGTGGCCTTCAAACTGCACAACTAATCCTAATTTATGTCATATTTATGTTCACCATTTTCCATTGCACTTCTTTAGTTTTTTATATTAATGTTATATAAATGTTTTTGTACTGAGCTGTAAAGACACATTTGGGGTTGAATAAATGTAACTGCAACTGTTCCTGAGCATTGTTAGAGTTCAGAAACAGTCTTGTGAGGGACGGAGCAAGTAGGCACAAGGACACAGGTGAATCCTTCAAGAATAAGTGGCTTTTTATTTAGCCCAAAGTAATAACAAAGAAATGCCAACACAACATAAGTAAACTCAGAAAAGATTAACTAAAAGAATTAACCCAACTGAACACACAGGGGAACATATATAATGGCTGATCAAACCATTGACACACAAGTGGGTAACTGAAAACAACAGACTATCTACAAAAACCCTCCAACTCAAACAAAATGCAACGGCCTGTCAGTCAAGATCCTTCTAACTAATGAAAAAACTCTATCATTTACCACAATCTATGTAACTTATCATTTAAAACAAAAAAGCCAAATGCCACCCCCCCCCCCCCCCTCTGAGGTGGCCATCCATGGTACAGGCTGATTGGTGCTTCCTGCATATAACCGGCCTGCCTCATGGCGCTCGTCCTTTTGCTGCACCCAACCAGACGTCTCTCCAACAGCAGCCACGGACTGTGATCGGCAACCCCAGCACTGGTAACTCAAAATTAAATCATACAAACCTTTGTAACTGTAGCAAAGTAAATCAAAGGTGTGCAACTCATAATGTGTGTTAACATCCAAAATAAATATTCAAATTAAACCATGTCTGTTCTATCTGTTGTATACAGATAAAACAAAACTAAGGGTGTTTAGTCCATGGGGTTCACCAACATTCTGTGAGCTGTGTGGCAGCAGTTTAATTTATTGACAGATATTCATATGATTAATCCTGAGAGTAACCTGGAAGACCTGTGGTTATAGCACGTTCATTTCCTGACTTTGCTACCAGTGCTAATTGGGAAAAAAATTTGGATTTTACCCGCTAATCCCTCTGTGCACCTGCAGTTTCTGTTTTGGTCAAATCCCCCCATAAAGGTAATGACAGAAGACTTCTCATATTTTCAAAGGAAACAATTTCCTGATGATCCTGTGAGGCCAAAGCACCATTACATTCCTCATTACACAGAGCTGACAGTTCAGTTAGAGCCGTTTATTCCTCTGTGGAGACTCAGATTTAAGAGCAAACACACACGTTTTAAAGTGTTCAAGGTAGCTGCACAACATTAAGAGCTAGTGCTTTGTTCATCAGCTACTTTAAGCTTACTTAAGTGCTCACAGTCTGTTCCCAGGAACACTTTTCTGTTCAAAAAAGAACACATTTCTTTTCCCAGCAGATTACTGTAGAAATAGAAAAGAAGCAGTGAAGAATACTGAATACAAAAACGTATGTTTCTTCTGCTTCACCAAAGTGCAGAAGGATTCTGTATACGTCATCAAAATACAATATCACTCTGAGACTCTGATTGATCTGGACTTTCATTTCCTTTCACCCACACATACGAACATAAACTGTTGTGTTAAGCAGGTGAACTTTGGACTGCTACCTTTGCCCAAGTACAAGTTTGGGCATGTTGGTTCTTCATCCGTCTTTTCCTCTACACTATTAGCTCTTTTGTCCATGAACTCAAGAAGCCCTTTAAACTCCCAGTTCCTCCTGGCCACATGTCAACTTATCCCTGGACAAGTAAATGAAATCATAGCTACTTTAATGTGACTGCCTGTCCACAAGAATCTTCCCATGAGGCTTAATAAAAATATAATAATGGACCAGTTGCTATGGCAGAATACAGATGACCTTAGGTACATAAAGAGAGCACATAAAATGAACATTTCAGACATATTGCTGTCAAATCAGATTCACAAATTCCTAGACAACTTGTTGGCAGGTTATTGATGGCTTTCTGTGAAAGTTATGTAGGTCTTGAGTTATGACAGATCATAAAATTAAGAGCATTACACACACTACACATCTTCCTTGTCATTTATCATTGTTACCATGGACACCGTAGTCTTTCTTTACCTACAGCAATTTGTTGAAGCTCTTTGTGAATACCTAGAAAAGAACAATTTCTCACAGCACTGCAAAATTACTCACATTGTTGTTGGTGTTGAAATGAGGAAACATTACAATAATTCAAACAGAGCGCAGAGCTTCACCATCGCTCTTTAGGAACTGTCAAGCAGTACCTAAAGACCTTTTCTCATTATGACAAAGTGAATGCGACTTGGAATTCACTCACTTTTGAATGAGTTATTATTTATATATTGTGGTAATCGGAGTGTATTTCATGATTGTGTTAAAAAGTGTTGAAAAGCAGTTAAAAAGTTCAGTTAAACGGCAGGTAGAACAAAAAAATCTTACCTCCTTTTTTTCTCTGTTAAAACTATGAATATGTGCTTGAATTTGACCTCACTTGTTGGCATGAGTAGGAAGAGCTGTCATTTGAGACATTTTTTGAAGTAATCACAAGTAAACCACAAGTATTTGGACAACAACATTTTGATTATTTTGACTTAGTACATTCCGACATTGTTTTAAATGTTTAAAAGTAGAATGTTGGCTTTAATTTAAGTTTTGTAAATATGAATGTGTTAGTAACCACTGCTCCATTATGCAGGAAGAACTTGGGTAGAGTGAATATTGCATGTTCGCCTTTTACAGATAAAACCACACGGATGTGTGCGGTGTCCAGTTGATCCAACCTGTCTCTTACATCAGCTGTAGACATAATGATCATTATATTACCTGAAAAAAGTGGGGTGGAAATACATCCTTTATCAAAACGTTATATAAATATCCACTTTTGTCCTATATAGACGTAACGGGGTTGTCTGACTTAAAATTTGCTAATACTGAGGGAATAACACATAAAAAAAACAGATACACATTACTTACAGATTACAATATTTTTGTTTAGAGTCTATAACACATTGTAAAGGAGAGTTTTGTCCATTATATAAATATACAAAGCCCAAGTTGTCATAGTTGATGGACCTACCATAAGACCGTGTTGGCCAAAGTTTAAAAAACATTACTATTCCTTAACATTGTGATACACATGACGGTCAGTGTGTTAATATATGAGAAAATATATTCATGTGTTCAATGAGAACACAAAATATTACCTATATATATATTACAAATAACAGTTCCTCGCTGAAACTAGGCAGTGCCTCTCATTTTTCACAGAAACTAGAGATTGAAATGTCCATTAAAATGCAACATTTAATGTGATTAAGGCCATGTTAGGGGAAGATTAATATCCGATCTCAGTAATGTTCACATATCCCTGAATAATGTGGGGTATTGCCGAAACATCAGCTCTAATGTTATGCCTGAGCAGGATTTATATATGCATCTCTTTCATACCTTCTGTAATTATCCTCTGACCTGAGGTTAGACTCTAATTTATGACTGATACAGAATCACATGAACTCTTTTATCCTTAATCTGTCATAAATGAAAGAAAACAAACAGCATTTAGTCATAGCGGTGGAGCCACACTGGCTCGATTGTTTTCAAGCTTCCATGTTCTCATTGGTTGGTTTGTTAGTGCGGGCTTAACCTCTAGAGCCCGTCGGACCCAGTACCGGGTCCGCTAGCAAAAAGTTATTCTAAAACACATGCTTATTGTTCACCAATATATGCAAACTGCACATCTACTTAACGTGAAGGAACATGTCTAAACGATAGAAACGTTTTCTTCTACATCATCACCCTACAACAATACGCTCGTAAATTAAACGTACGTAAAAAGAAGCTAATACGCTACACATGCCGCATAATCCGCAATAGCGGCAATGATTATGATCAGCAGCCATTTAAATTAAAGCGTCTTACCTTTCAAACGATATAAGGACCATTACTCTACGTGTAAAACTAAGCCAGAAGATAATAATAATATACATACAACTACAATACATGACAAACACACAGAGCTCTTAATATCTTCCAAAAATTCAATTGAAGAACTTCACTTTGTATGATGACCAGTAAAGAGTGAGACAGAAACCTGTTAAAAGCATCTTTATGATGTTTTCCAGGTAATTGGTTAATTTTTTTTTCCCACCCACAATCAAAGACTTACAGAACTGCCACGGAACAACATATCTTTTCAATGACTGATGGGCTGACCAGTTTTCCATCTGGAACTCTTTTTGACTGAGATTTGCTGATTTCTTCAGTATTCAAATTCAGTAATCAAGTGTTAGATAAGCCATCCAAATGGAATAGGCATAAATAACATATTTTCACCCTTTTCATTTTTATCCTTATTATTACATTTTGCAGCATTATGCCTCAGTTCTCCTCAGAAGACACCCACCCCCACACACTGACCCACGTCCTCTCATCACCAGTGACGCATGTACTTAACAATTCTCAATTTCCTCTGTCTGATATGTGTTGGCTCCAGATATCAAGGAAGGCGCTACGCATGAATATTTCCAGGACAAGTGTCGACCTAATGAAAAGTTAGTTTTATTATAACAGGCCCACTATTAGGTGGTGTGGCTGCTATTTTTAAAGACTTTTAAAGAAAAGTAAACTGAATCTTTACTGGTGAATAATTACAGACCAATCTCTAATCTTCCTTTCATTAGCAATTATTTAAAAAGCAATGATTCAATTCAATTCAGCTTTATTTATATATACAGACAAATGTAGAAACCCCAACAGTCCCACTGAGCCTTATTCAGCAGAATAACTTACAAACAACCTTTTGGACAGTTTCCAGTCAGTCCAGTCCACACAGGTGATCTGTTCTGAGGTGGGCTTACAACCACTCTGTAGGTAAAAATTGCTTTGTAGACTATAATATGCACAGTCTATGATACTGTGTTAATCCAGGCAACTGTCTGAGCCACTTCAGAAAGCAAATCGTAGGATCATTTTCCTCACAATACGATAATTTGAAGCTGCTGGTACAATACTTTAACATGTAATATCTGACAACACTGCACACAGGTGTGAATGATTGTCTGCATGCTAGCTGCAGATTTATTTCAAAACTACGTGTCTGGGAAAGGTCTTGCCTTTTCCATTGCTATTTCTGATTAAAACAGAAAAGGAACACCTCAGAACTATTCAAGACATATTTGATGCTTTTTTAATTTTTTGCTATTCTTTGGCCACTAGATCACAGAGGTTACATCACAGCACAACGAGACAGACACCACTTTAATCAGTTGAGTCTCTGCTTTGCCCAGAGGTCCTTTTAATGTAATTTAAATATCTCTCGGATTATATTTCCCCTATAAGAAGGAAACTTCTATACAGCATAGGGAATTGTCTTTGCTATAGATGCAGAAACAGCTGCGCTAGTGTTAACTTTGATTTGCTCTCTGTCCTTGTTAGATGTTCCTGTTTTCCTGTTTAGGAAATGCTCTGACACCAGAGTTCTTGGTGGGTAACGCAGCTTTGCAATGGTAAAATGATTCTTTTTTTTTCTGTGATCACTAATTAGATTTTGCCTGGCATCTTACAAGTCTTTGATTTGCAGGTAACATTCATAAGGTTCTGCACCTGTGTAATCATAGAGGGAAACTTTTTACCTTGTTTTCTATAGTCACAGAATGGTTTTTCAAGCTGTATGTAAAAAGCCTGAAATTATTATTTAGAAAAAAATAAAACGTGGTATAAAATCGTTTGATTTTGAAAATATGAGTGGTGTTAATAATTAAAAGGCTTCAATATTTCCTATAGAACAGCAACCATGGCTCTTTCTGTCATCGACGCCTTTTGATCATTTTGGTGCTTGGGGTTTTTGTTGTAGCATTGAAATATCCAAACTGTCTGTCAATCAATCTGCCTTCTACCAACAAGTCTTATTGTATTGGAAAACCATTTACAAACCTAACTTCCCTCCTCAAAATATGCCACTGTGGAACAGTAGAGTTGTTTTGTGGAAAAGGAAATCTATATCTATGGAAGATTGACAGTGCTTGTTTGATTCAGCTATGCCATTCTCCCCTGCTGTGGAACTTTCCTAGCAGGAAGTTCAGTTACATATTGTAGAGAAATGGTTGCGATTTGAGTGCAAGATGGTTGAAGAAATCTTTAGTCTTGCAGCTGTATGAAAACTTTAATAAAAAGAAAGTTTAAGCAATCTATTGCTGGGTCAGTCAGTGTATGGAAGGTTCATAATTGTCCAAAGATGGCAAATATTACAGGAAAAATGGGTATAAAATGGTGCAGAACTGCCGCATGCTGAGCTGATTTAGAGTTTTCTCAGGGCTAATCCTGGAATCTATTTTAACATGGGTCCTTTAGTGGATTATTTTAAGCAGAACAGGCTGATGATTGGTTAGTTGGAGCAATTTTGTGGAGGGACATGCAGCAGTGGGTTTTCCGCGTACTCATCACTGAACCCTAGAAGCAGTTTCCATAGGCAGAGGGCACACAGCAGACTAAAGCACTGAATAACAGGTCCTATGGAGAGCTGCCACAGTGCGTTACAGCTGTCGTCCACCACTGTGGATGGGAAGAGTGTCTGGAAGTTTTTTTATTCTCACCAGATTCTGCCTCCTCCACCTCCTCCTCATCTCCTCGTGCCTCTCGCCTTGACTTCTTGTCAAATGCAACGGCTGACAGCACTGACAGGTGCTAGAGGAGGAGAAATGTTCCGTTACTTCAAAAACTCTTGATAAACTTACTTCATTTGTATGTTGGTCAGCAGTGGATCCGTGCCAGAGTTTCCAACAACAGAGGTGTTAACGAGGTAAAAATATGGTTTAGCTTAAACGACTGTAATGGATGATGCGTAGGGCTCTGCACTGTGAAACACAAATATACGTAGACAACCAAAGAAATATAGATCAATATTAGATAACAATTAGAATAATGATAAAATAACATGTTTTTACCATGACTTTAAGGTAATACCTTACTAATACCCTGATAATACATAGCAGAGTAATCATGTCAATGTTTGGTACTTATCACCAAACAGATCCCACAGCTATTAACATGAAGCTTCATGTGTTCTGTGTTGGTTTGTTCTTAGAATATTGTTGCTGCCAGAGTACTGCCTGTTATTTTTGCACTAAATCATAGGAGGGAAGTATTGCGTAGGATTTTTAGGACTGATTTTATTGGGCCACATTAAGGTAAACTTTGAAACAGAGCATCAGGTGTTCTGATCACATTAATTATTTATGCCATTTACACAAATTCAAAACCAATTTATGTCTGAGAAAACATTGAGTTGAGCAGGACCTGAAACATAGACATTTCAACATTCCATTTGTTGTAAAGTTAGACACGCTGACGAGCCATAAGTCAAGGTAAAAGTTCCTACTGTAAGTGCAGCAGTGGAAGAGGAGGCTTTGCTGAAGTGGAGAAGAGAATGACGAAGAGGATGTTCCACATCCTTGCTCGCAGTGCTTTGAGATGACAAAGTGTAGCTCTGTGCTCTCCGTAACTCCACAGGCTACTTTTGCAGCAATAACTGGGCACAGACAAAATTTCTTGGTTTTCCAGGTCCAGGCCAGCGTCAGAGGAGTGATGGGCTGCTGTGCGCTGCAAACGCTGATTCATATTACAGCTCAAAAAAAGTTCTACCTGGTAAACACATAGTGGCATAATGTTTTATAGACATGTATTTAGCGTGTACAGTAGATTATAGATTTGATCATTACTCAGTTCAGGTAATGTTTTCCATCATCCTTCTAAGTAATGAAATCCCATCAGTGTGTGACTGTATCGTACATTACAGGTGTCCAGCTCCCATTCTGGCCTGTGCCTTAGAGGCAGATAAAAAAAACCTTTTAAAAACCTACTGCAAATAACCCCTGCATTCAGCAAAATAAATCCTCCAGAAATTCTCCGGTTAGTTATTTGGATACTTGATTTATGCTCTTGTGTTGAATGGACAAGTAGCCAGTGCCATTCCATTTCCATGCTGTGCTCTTGCTGTACCACAAACAACGGCAGCCATTATTCAGCACATGATGTTGACGTTGGAGCTAATAGGTGTTACTTACAATTACTGCACAAAATGGATAAGGCACTGCATGGATATATTCAGTTAATTTATATATGCATATACATATATTTATTTATATAGCAGCAAATCACCAAATGACCCGAACCTAACAGAACATTTGAGCAGCACTAGGAGACAGCTGATAAGAAAAACGTCCTTTAACAGAGGAAACCAGGCTCAGGGCTGGTGGTCATCTGCCTCGACTGGTTGGCGTGAGAAGAAACGAACTCTAGGCAGTGGAAGAACAACAACAAGCGGCAGATGAAACACTGGACAGGCCAGTAGGGTCATGTGGGCACATGCCTGCTGCGGCAAACGAGTCAGTTAAGATGAGCTGAATACAACAGCAGAATATGTCGAATCGGCACTCGTCTATTTTTTCATTACGCAACTTTTTCCTCACACTCAGGATTATGAAACAATCAAAGCTTGCTGTTTACTACTTCATGTGTAAAGGAATAAATGTCAGCATAAATAATTGTAAAGTAAATTCTTAGCTGCCAGTGAAACTGCTTGATTCATGTGCATGTAAGCTCTGACTCTGACCTTTAGAAAAATCTGTTTTCATGTGGAAGGAGTCCTTGTTTTGAATGGGTCATTTCCACACAGCCCCTTAAATGTTTAGATGAGAAATAACTGAAGTTTTATTATGTTATGGTGTGTGTGTGGTATACTCTGACATTAATCCTCACTATCCCTGATGTAACCCCTGAGCCCTGAGCACTGCCACTGGAAGCCAATAGCTCTCATCGTGTACAGTGTTTATTTTAATAAAACATTACTGATGGAACAGTAGTTTGATGAATGGCTGGCTGCTGGTGTGAAATGCTGCAGTTTAATTGCCTGAGCATGTGAAACGCACTTTGATCTGCACACAACACAGCCACAGGTTTGCTGTATATGTGAGAATGCTTGTCAGACGGGTTAGTTTTAATACACAAACGCTGATTGTTTGACATACTGTTTCATCCTCTGTGCAAACTCCATGACAACAGGCCTGTACAGACGCTTAAGCTCACTGACAGGTGATGTGGCTGCACAGTTGTTGGCAGTAACTGATGTCAGTTCAGATAACATGTCAGCCCATAACATCTCACTTCACAAAATATGTTGCCTGCATTCCTGTTCTCTTGCATGCGTGGCACGATTATTCAGTGACGCCCTATTTAGGTTGTACTTCTTAAAAGACGCGGTTGTGAAAAAATTTACTGTTGCAAAAAGACATTAAAAATTTTTGGATAAATACAAAAGAAATTTTTGTTTAAAAAATAAGAAGCAACTGGTCCAATGATGCTCCACGAGAAACCCAGAAGAAATGAAAGGTAATAAACGGGTTTGAAAACCTGTGCTGATCAGTTTTCCAATCAAATCACACGTGAAGCTGGTTTGTTCCTGCCTTTGCCTTCATATTTGACCCTTAAAGCATCTGTTGAAATAGCGCTCAATAGCAGCAGGTGTCTTTGGAATTGCACCCTAATAATGGGCGTTTTAGACCATCCTCGGCATGGAAACAAAAACGGGTTGGATTTAGGCAGAAAGACAACCAGGCTGTATAGCGAGGTTCAGTAGTGTTTGCGATTCAGCTTCAAATTGTTTGTACACCCAAGATCTAAGGCCCCACTTTCTCAGCCATCAAAAGTGTGGTTGATATGGTTTTGTCATATCAAATCACTCGTTTGAGCCAGAATAATGATGGTGGCCATGGTAAATATTGTGAGTCAATAATGACTTGAAGCTCAGAACATGGTGTGTTTACTTTATCAGTATTTGTTCAGTGGCGCCATATTTCCTATATCATAATCCATAAGAACACAGCAGGGAACCAAAGTGCCGTCTGAGGCAGAAAACTATTATGTTGGGAAAACAAAAACCCCTACAGCCAACGAGGCTGGCATCCATCTATTCATGGTGACGTGAGTAATATGGCAGACCTCAAGATTCAGCATCCACAAAATGAATTAGCTGGGGTTAATTAGTGAACTTGGAACATAATATGGAACCTGCCGTTCACTGATTCACTGATCAGTAGCTTGGAGAACACAGTGGCACACCGGCTAATGTCATTTTTAAGCAGTCATCTGTGTACAGGCCACGGGTAACACAGGTGTCCTACACTTTGTAATATACCTGAACACAGGAGCTGTTTCTGTGATACATGCTTAAAAATTCAATTTGAAGAACCACTGGATTAACTGATAGATTGATTACGGGATACTATTGGCCGCTATCACACCCAGTTTCTCCCTCACAGCTGAGGAGGAAAACATCTTAGGTTTGTGGAGTGGTTAGATTATGTAAACAAAAGAATCAGACATTCAATACGCACCAGTCTTAGCAAAAACAAAATCAGACCCCTTGTCTCTCATCAAGCTATGTAACTGGACTCACAGGTACCACAAGCCTACAGCCTTCCTGTGGATATCTTACTTTAGTTACACATGTAGTCCAAAACAAATCAACGTAATGACTACAAGCCAACAGTAATGAACCCCAGGGCCTGACAGAGTTATCACATATAGATGCATGAGGAGAAAAAAAGAGGCAACAGAGAGAGATAAGGATGGCAGCGTTAAGTGCCATGTGCCTCACTGTCAAAGACAGCACGCCGTGTCTGACTGTCATATAGCCCACTGGTGAATTATTTATAGAGTGGAATCAGAAATCCTAGACCTGACCAGTAGCTGGGCAGAAACACAGTTTTCAGTTCTATAGCTTTGGCCTTGGTTGAGATTTGAAAGCATGGATTTAACTTTTCTATCTCAACTAAAGTGACTCCTGCCTTTATAGCACAGCTTCACTTCATTTTCTTCCATTTTACCTGTGAATTATTCAGCTCACGTATAAATAGTGAACCATTTACCCAGCAAGCAGGCTGTGGGGTTAAACTGGTTCTCGGTGTGAGCCTTTCAAGGTGAGCGCCAGTTTTAGCTCAGCAAACACAGGCACGACTAGGGCACCATGGAGCTCTCTACAAGAGCTGTCAACATGGTTTTGTTGAATGATTCATGCTATCTACTGTCTGCTGTTGTGTAGAAAACTGAATGGACTGATTGTGAGCTGAAACCCGCAGAACCTGTGTGCTCTACCTCACACACAGGCAACATGCCCACAGAGAGGGAGAGGGACTTCAGTGTTATTTCTCCGTCTATTTGGAGTGATGCTTATTTATGAGAGTCTTCCTAGAATCTCCTTTGAGAACTGATACCCTGAAGACGGGGTTTGTAAAATCCTTCTTAGTGGCAGCAGCGTGAAAATTGTGACGTCATCACACAGTCGGATGTTAAATGGATTGTGATGAAATGTGGTTCAGAGACACGCTCTCCCAGTGGTCTGAGATTGACAAAGAACATTCAGCTTTTTGTTCTTCAGACATGTGACTGACATACAGTCTTGGAGGCTCCTACACATTTCCCATTCTTGGCCATCATGGCCATCTGCCTTGACCGGTTGTTGGGTGGACAGGTGAGAGAGAAACGAACAGCAGCTAACACAGATCAGAACAAGGTCAGCAGACGAGGCACTGGGCAGGTTACCTGCAGAGAGGACAAAGAAAAAACGTGTGCAAGTGTATCGGGAAGCTGCACTAGCAGCACAACTAAGAGATTGTTCACTTTCACCCACTCAGGTTTTCAAATAGACTAAGAATGAGATGGAGAGAATCTTTGCTGGATTTTCCATCCAACGTATGTACAGCATTTACTGTTTCCCACAGTAAGGGCACAACTGTTCGAAAAGTGCATATTTCCCCATCAAACCTGCCTATTGGGAACATCACTTGTGATGATGTCCTGTATATTCATACTCTCTGTTCATGCGAATGGAATAGAACTCTTAGCTCACAGCATGAAGCATCTGTGTTCAAATCCACTTTTCTGTGTGTTTGCATGTTATCCCCGTGTTCGCATGGGTTCTATCTGGGTACTCTGGCTTCCTCACACTTTTCAAAGACATGCAATTAGCTTAATTGGTGACTCTAAATTTCCCATAGGTGTGAATGGTTGTCTGTCTATATGTCAGCCCTGTGTACTTCGTCTTGCCCACAGAGACGGATGGGGTAGGCTCAAGAATTCCTGTTACCCTTAAGAGGACAAGTGGTTAGGATAATGGACGACCTTTGTGCGCAAGCTTTATACAAAGGAAGTAATGCTGTGCTATGAATAGCAGCTGTAGCTGCAGTGCACTGGGTTCATGAACAGTATTGACTATAAATGATGTGTGTTTCCAAAAGTCCCATCCCTAAGAAAAATAATGGATTTGGAGAATTGTTACATCTCTATTCCCCATACTTGGCTCTGTGGCTGTTAAGTGGTAGCACTAGGAGCCTGAATATGCTATACAAAATAGGCCATCCTGTGGGTGTTATCTGTTGTCAGCACTCAAATAATTATGTGCCTTGAGCAAACTGCAATTAGCAGTGGGCTAAGCACAGAGCCAGCCGGTGACAAACTAGGCAAACTAGGCAGTCGCCTAGGGTCCTATTGCTCTCTAGGGGCCCAACAAGCTAATCTTTATTTACATCTTTCAGCCTTAATTGTCTTTACATGCTGGATCCAGTTGTGTTTTGAGTTGACAACACTTTTCCATTTGAGTAGCTGTCTGCCTGACAACAAGCAACAAAACTATTGTAGGTTCTGCTGAAAAGCTAGAGCCACCACATCATCCAAACTGTCCTCCAGTTTACTGCTTTCTCATGGTGTGCAGTGTCAACCTATGAAATGAACTCCAGACTTTGATCAACCAAATGCAGAATGCAAGTCCCATGCTATGGCTAAAGGCTGCCTGATAGCAGTGAGTGGAGCAATCATCTTTAAACCCCAGGATGAGCAGTTTGAATCCCAGTCCTGGCAAGCTACATGTCGAAGTGTCCTTGGTTCCTCACAGGAACAGCCTATCCATAAAGATTTCCCCAAGGGAATCAATAAAGTAGCAGTTACTTTAATTATTATAAATTTATTTGATTGTCTCATTGCTGCAGATTTGATAGAATACTACAGTAACTAGTGGAGGAGCAGCATACAGACTCTCAAAAGTTGCACTGCAAATGTCATCAGTAATCATCGTGTCTGATTAGTCTGCACATTCAGAATAACTGGAACCCTGTGCATTTGTTCTTTTATTTTCAAAAAGTGCAAACTTCAACCTTTGGTCAAGGACAGAAGGAACAAAAAATTGGGATGATCAATGGAACATCTTTCTTTTTTTCAGCTTCTCAGCACATTATAAAGCACAAGCTCAGTCTCTTTCTCTGACGGAAAGGGACTAGATGGAAGTGCTGTACACTGGCAAAGAACTGTAATTCAAGGGAAATAATGGAACACTAAAGTTAAGTAATGGTGAAAGCAATTGTCATCGTTCTCATCCTTTTTAGATTCTATGTTAAAATGGAAAGTGAAGGTAGGCACTCAAACTAACAAGAATATCTTCTTTTAATAATAGAATTAGACTGAGCTGTGGGATCCCAAATGAGTCTCATTAAGGCTGAAAAATTGATAGACCTTTAAAGGTAATGGAAGAATTCTTTCTCAGAAGAATCTATTTAGAAAAGAAAGATGGGTAAAAAGTGAATGAGAGACATGGGAGATCAAGGGTCCCGTCATTTCTGAGAAGAGAGAGAGAGGTTATGTAAATTAACATTCAAATGTAATCCTGTAAACTTTATACTCTGTTTGGAGATAACCTACACTGATCATCCACAACATTACCACCAGGTTGTGGTTGACAGGGGTCAGCATGGGCACTTTGCTGATCATGCACTAACACTGTTTTTGATAGCTACCATTCTTACATGTTATTGGCAGTCAAATGTAAGTAATACAAACTGCAGTTCAGCTGTTAACTTTGATAACACGAGGCAAACGTGACACATCTACGAGACTGTTGGGTTTTCTCAATGTCTCTGTATATATTGATATAATGTGTAAGGTCTTTAACCTTGAGATGACTTATGTTGTAAATTGGCGCTATATAAATAAAGTTGAATTGAATTGAATCTACTGCAAACTAACTTGTGTTAACAAGTTCCTGATCCCCCACAAGACAATATAATTTCCAGATAATTGCTTCAACCAGTTGATCACTTGCTGGCAGGCCAACAATGCAAGATAATACTCATGCATATATATTTACTTCCGTTTGGTTGGTTTGTTGACTAGGACACAAACACAATTCTGTTCACAGTTAATGTAGTCCTAAGTATCTGGCGACTTCTATGGTCTTTGGTTCTCACAGGTGCACACCTCTGTATGTCAGGCCATTAAATGTTGGGCCAATTAATAACATATCCTCGCTCCACTCAGGAATAAAAATGCACCTATTAACATGTAACAGATGTTGTCGCCATAGGTTCATGACCTGGCTATTCTGTTGCCTTCTGGTTCCAGCTTCGCTCCTCTCATTTTTACACATGAACAAATGATATGCTGATATAGGTGTTGGAAAAACAGAGTTTGGTTGTTAAAACCAATTCATATGGAGAAAATCCAAGACAATAGCACACCTGAAATGACAACAGTAATCCATCCTTTAACAGATATAACGGGAAGTGGGTCTGTAGCTGTGGTGCATGCTTCTAACAAACAGGTTCATTGTTTTGTTTGAGTCTAAATAATAATTCACCTATGACAATATGTTGGAGTAAATCATAATTCAAATTCTATATCAGTGGCTATACTGTTGTTTTTGGACAGTATCTGTTCACAGGCTGAAATAAATCATAGGAATCTTTAGCAGAAAGACTTTTGAAGACAGTGTTTCATGAGGGACACTTAATTATTCACACGGTCACTGTTTATTCTTCATGTGAATCTTTGACACATGTTCTTTTTTTTATGGATTTCAATCTGGATTTTTTTTATACATTCAGCTGTTTTGTAATTCACAGACACTAATGTGGGGCAGAAGTGGAGGTGTCTGAATAGCTGTGCGGACGGAGCTCGCAGCAGTGTAGCTGTAAGCAGTCAGGCTGTGAGGAAAGCAGCGCTGCAGCAGCTTTCCACTTTACAGGCTCAGAAGACTCTGGCTCTGTTCATAGCTTCAACACTTATCTCCCCTGAGCAGGTGTGTAAGCACGCTGGTGCGTGCGTGTGGGCAAGCATGGATTTATCTGACTTGTTTGTCTGAAATACTCACGTGTTTGTGCATTTTGGTGTGTGTATGGGGGTATTTTGTGTTTGTGCACTGCATCACACACACCCCTCTCGCTCCCAATTTTTTTCTCCTTAGACAAACCCCATTGTAATAGTTCTTGCAGTTTTTCCCTCAGTGGACAATGTACTGTACCGTGTCAAGAAAGTTAAGGTGGTATTGACTAAAACGTCCAAGTGCTGCATCAAACTGAGCTGTGCAGAGAGCAGGAGAACCCGGAACAACTCACTCCAGATGCACGATTTCTCTACAAACTACCTCCCACTGCTGATGAAAAAACTCCACACACAGTTACCACACTGTTTAATGTAAACTGACTGTAGTGTAGAGTAGTCTGACTCAATGAAAAGGAAATATTGATGGACCCCGTCTCCCAGATTTATTTTATACAGTGTTCTCTCTATATTCAAATGACCCGTTCCCTCTGCTGTTCTGATAAGGTAGAGACTGTGAGTCACCAGCTACACTATGACACCGAACCACACATTGCCCCAAGCTTGTCAGGTTTATTTACTATGTATTTATATATCTTCTGTATCTTTAACATAACCAGCTGTTTGCCAATTATTTATTCACAATCCTATTGGGCTTCATAACGTTTGTAGTTTTAGGAATTAGTCATTGCTTGTTTGGTTTGGTGTTAGCTTAGCTTAGTGTGTAGTGTATGCAGTTCAATGCAGTGAGGAATGTACAGATCTGTACATAGTAGAAATCAAACAGCAGCTCCATAAACGCATGACTCAACACAGAAGAGCCACCACATCAGGACAGGACTCAGCAGTTCACCTACACCTCAAAGACAAAGGCCACTCGTTTAAGGAAAATGAATTAAGGATCCTAGACCGGGAAGCTGATTGGTTTAAACGAGGTGTGAGAGAAACGGTTGACTGCAAGATTAAACGACCCTCGCTAAACAGGGCTGGCCCTCTTTCTGGGGACGCCCTGACCTGCGGTTGCGCCTTATAACCCTGTGCCCTTCATGTATGAAAATAGGCTAGTTAGCAGTCGATCACTGATATTGCACCTTATAACCCAGTGCGTTCATAGCCCGAAAAATACGGTAGTTCTCTTGAACACAGTATTTACCTATGTCTTAGCAGAAAGGACGTTATGAACTAAAATTAGTAGTAAAATGTAAAATCCTAACTATTAAAATTTATCAGACCCTTCCTTGGACGGAATATGTCTTGCTTTTAGGATCTCAGTCTTACTTGGAATACTTCCATCCTGTAGATCACGCAAAGTTAATTTCAATAATAAATTCAGCAAAACCATCTACTTGTGTCTTTGATCCCATCTGAACTAGACTGCTAAAGAATATCAAAGCCTTGATCAGTATGTCTATATTAGAGCAGATAAATATATCTCTATTAACGGGTTATGTTCCACAGGCCTTTAAGATAGCTGCAGTCAAACCTCTCCTGAAAAAAACGTACTCTTGACTCACCTAAACCAACCCTCACCTTAACCCTTGACCTTTAACCGTAACCCTGAGCAATTTTAGCCAATTATAGACCAATATCCAATTTGCCCTTTCTCTCTAAAAACCTTGAAATAAAACTGTTGCAGAGCAGCTTTGTAACCATCTTTGCAGGAACAAGCTGTGTGAAGATTTTCAGGATTTAGTAGAAAATCCCAGTACAGAAACATCACTGGTCAAAGGCACCAAGTATCTTCTCCACTGGGCAATATTATAGACAAACACTATAAACGTCCATTGTTATGCAGATGACACCCAGCTATATTTATCCATGAAACAAATCAATTAGTCAGACTTCAAGCTTGATTAAAAGATTCAAGACACTTTATTAATCCTAGAGGAAAATTGTTTTGCCTTATTCCAGCTGCTCTCAGTTCAGAAAAGATTAGAAGAACCACAACCATAATCACGATGTGACAAAAAAGACATAAAGGCCTGGATGACCTGTAATGTTTTACTCCTTAATAATAATAAGACATAAGATATTATACTCAAAATCTGACTGGACCTAACAAGAGAGACCAACATATCTTAAAGGCCTGATAGAACCTTATTATCCCAGCAGAGCACTTCACTCTCACAGTGCTCGTCTAATCGGTCTAACTGTAGTTCTGCTTCTTTCTCTTTGTCCCCCTCTCTCTGTACCTCTCTGCAGGAATCCCCAGCTAGGAGGTTTATAATATCCAGTTTGCAGCTGCTGGCCCTACCAACCCAGAAGGTATCATTTTAGAACACCAGACATCCAAACCTTGCTAGCAGTCTTTAGATCAGGAGTGTCCAAACCTTGGACCAGATTTGACAGTGTGAAAAGTCCCGGGGGCCGTGGTCCCTTCTGACATTTTCTGCAGTACCAGATGCAGAAAAAGAAGTGCACGATTGTATGCGACTGGCAAACTTGGGCCAAGATGCAAGCTCAGTTTTTTGTCTCAGTCTGTCCCTGGCCATGAGTAATATATTTTAAAACCAAAGCTGCATGCTCTATATGGCCCACAGGCCAGACTTTGGACGTTTCTGGTTAAAGCTCCACACAGAAAATGGTCATTCAGCCGGCAGGTTTTAAAACCATCTTTCACAGAGGAATTGGTCTTAAATTCAGTTTCAAAAAAACTCCCTATTTACACAATTCTTCACAGTTATCTTCCCACCTGTCCTTCATGCTCTGTAGTCTATATATACCAGAAACTCTCAAGCAGCAGGCATTTTAGACTAAAACAAACCCAAATAGCCCAAATAGAACAAACAACCAGAGAGGACCAAGATCCACTAGATGTAACAATTTGGAGAGAAGATATAGACCCATGTATGAACTAATACTGCACTAAACATCAATGCAGTCTTGTACTATCAGTCTAGTGCTGATATGTACTGTTGGGCAACTGTCCAAACTTTGATGTCATTGTTTTGATTTGCTATAATTGAAGCCTACCCCAGCTTCTCATAATGAATTATTCTCCCCATCTATTCAGCCTTTCTTCCACGTTGCACCAGAATTATAAAAGAAATGTTGAACTTGCCCCTAAATGCCTTGTATTATATGTGCAGAAATAAGCCCACTCATAATTTCAGCATGCACACCACTGATGAAACGAGGCCTTGGAAATGTAGTATCCCATCTCCCTAAAGCTGTATGAGGTGAGAGAGACTGATCTGAGCAGCAGGATGAAATATCCTGATTTTTATTTCCTGCTATGGGCCAAGCTCCAGAAATTCTGGATCTTACATTTGGCACCGCTTTCATGTCCGAGTGCTGTATCATAGCCAACAGCCTGGGTAGCCTAGCTTAGCACTGGCTGGAAACTAGTTTCCACATTGGCAGTGACTGTTGGCATTGTATCTCACCTATGTATGGGCAGAATTCCTAGAATCGCTGGTTCTAAGATTATGAACCATAGATGTACTGGTTTCTGTCTTTATACTGTGTATAAGGCAACTGATTCATTATGTCACTACGGTAATTGTCTGCACTGAAAGCGTGGTGATCAGTGATCACCAGTGCAATCTCTAAAAGGTAAGCAAAATGTTTGTGGCGTGTGTAGTGTAGTGCGGCAAGTGTAATGAAATGTTTCCCTCCACTGGCATAAATTTGATTAGGGATCCACTTCAGTTTTCATCATGCATGTATATGGTTGGTGTGTGTGTGTGTGTGGGGGGGGGGTTCTTTTTAAGAGACATGTTTTATTAAGGATCTCAAAACTCAAACGTCTCCTTCTTTCTTTCTTCCAAGCCCACTACATCACCATGGCAACCGGACCAATCAGCTTCACTGAATATGCCAGATAAGGATGAGTTGAAAGACTAAGAAAATCCCTCTTTATTTTTTCTCCCTCCCTCTGACTCTCATCTCTTCCTCTCCCTCTTTCCTCCACTTCAGTCTCTCTGTGCTATTTCCTTTTTTTTATCCGTTCATTCCCTTTAACTATTTCACCTTCCCTACACCAGCCTCACATTCCCTCACCCTCCTTTTCTTCATCTCTTTCTTTTTGTCTGCTTTACTTCCCCTCTCCAGGCATTCTGCTTTTATTGCATTAAACATCTCTCCCTCTTCCCTTCTGCCCTCTTCATGCAATTTCCCGTCCTCCTTCCTCTCTCCCCCCTTCCTTCATTGGATTAAAAAGACACACCCTGGCGTACAAAAACATCTCTCTCCATGGCAGCCGCCCATAGTGAGATATGAGGACTGGCATGCTGCTGACACTCACCATCTGTCCCTGAGACATAGGGACCAACAGAAAGAGTGACAGAGAGGGAAAGGAGAGCAGGAAAAGCTTATAGGAAGTCGCCAACACAGCACTGATGTTTTCTCTCAATTTGCATTCATGGTTCAAGGCAGAACTGCTGCTCTACTTACTGAATATGAAGCAAAGCTTTAAATTTGGCAGTGAAAAAAAGGCTTCCATTCTTCCACAGACTCTAAACTAGCATAGTGGTGGCGTTTGTGCACTCGCCAACAGTGTGAGCAAATGCTGGAATGTGATCAGTTTATTGATGCTAAGTCCAACTACTGGAAACAGGTGATTAAACATTTGCTTTTCAGTTCAGAAATGAGAATTTGATTGCTCATAAACCAGATACAAAATCAGCCCATTTAAAGTTACAATCGGCAAAGGAACATACCAGTGGTTTTCCACAACTATCCACGTAACCATTTCTTAGTTTATGCAAGTAGAAACTGTAAGTTTGAAATGTCTTGGGGATGCTAACTAACTCAACTCACTGGGATTTGCTCAAGGCCAGTGCATCTTAATGAAATATACTTTGGCAGTGATTCTCCGAAATCCAACTTCACACTGGAGGGGTTGCGACCTTCACCTCACAGAACCGAGGAGGATGCATCTTATTGCAAATACCATCTACGGGACAAGTTCTTCATAACTTTCATGGTGTTGAGCACACTTACAGTTTTTTTCATAAGCTTATACACAAATCCAAAACTTCAAACTAGATCAAAGTCAAACTATCTCCTAAAAACCTGTTTCTTCTGTTTTAAACCCAAACACTGACCATAAGTGACCATATCCACCACAGAACATATATTAGACACCACATAGATTATTTTCTTTACTTTATTTTACTTGGCAGACGCTTTTATCCAAAGCGACTGGGTGTCTGGCTCAGGGACACACCTGGTAGGGAATAGATTAGCAGTCAGATGGGGTTCGAACCTGCGACCTTCAACATCCCAGTCCAACAGTTAACCTATTGAGCTACCAGGCCACTACATGTGATGTCACATGTGATGTAGATGATGTGCTATGTCCAGACCCTTGGACATGAAGCATGACGCTGCATCACTTTTTCTTTGTTTTGTTTTTGTTTTTACTCAAATTTTGCAAATTGCAAATATTTTCTATATATGTTTTTGTGTCCAGCACTAACAAATATTGTGGATATTTTAAAGATTTGTTTCAGTCACATTTGAAGAAGAAGAATAGAAGAAGAAGAATCCACTTTATTGTCATTGATACATTTTTACATGTTACAACGAAATTTGTTCTCTGCATTTGACCCATCCCCCCTTGGGGGGAGCAGTGGGCAGCCACAGGCGGCGCTCGGGGAGCTAGTGCTGGGTGTCTCGCTCAGGGACACACCTGGTGTGGGGGGTGGGCTGGGTGCCTCAGCTGGGAATCGAACCCGGGACTCCTGCTAAGAATTGCACATATGCCCATGTGTCCAATTCTTAGAATTTTTATATATGGTAATCCTTAAAAAGGTCAAAGAGGAATAATTTAGACATGGGAAGTGTTTACAAGTTGGGTCTGCAGAGCTTTGTTGTGTATGTGAGGTGTTTTTGCTCCTTGGGCGATGGGTTGATTGGATTGTGGTAAATGATTTGCACAAATTAGCCTTATTGTCAAAATTGTGCTTTAGCAATAATGAAAAACTGTATTTTGATGAACCATGTCAACAATGAGGGCTGGATTGTATGACCATTACAGTACTTATATGTAGTACTTATAAGTACTGATATGTACAGTATACTGTAAGTCAAAAAATGTACAGCACAAAGCAACTACCTGTTTTCTTCTCTGAATGTCCTGATTATGCTAGACACAGAGAATCTGTGTTTGTTGAATTGTGAGTTGTTGTGTTTACATTTTGCTGTCGGTGTTCACAATTTTGCAATACAAGTGTAAATGTGTTCAGTTGAGTGGAAATGTGTTTAAGCTTTTGAAAAAGAGCATAGTTTTGTAAAGTATCAGAAAGGTGTTTATGCTGTGGCCAGAAGAGTGAAAAATGACTTTAGGCCACTTTTGTTTTAGCAATTGGGAAAAACTGTAATGATGAGCTCAGGGCACCTTACATTACATGGTTTTATGTTTGTGCAGCAGACGTCACTCATAGTATTTATTTGTACGAGCATAAGGACTGTTACTGTGCGTAATAATCATCAAAAGCATGTTAAATTCTAACTTTATTATAGAGATAAGACTGGTGTAACGGTGGTTACTGTCGTCAAATGTCCTGGATTTGGTTAAAACTTAGATGCAGCACTTTGGATCATTTGAAGTCTTTTAGTACTGGCTTGCATCCAGCCTGAAAACAGAATAATACAATAACTGAGTTTGAATGATACAAAGGTCATAATTATGTGCATCTACCATGGATGGAAAAATTTCAGCTGTTACAAATACAAAACAACTTCAAATAATTACTTTGATATGCTGTTATAAAAAGAGGAAAGGACCAAATGTGCGTCCAAGATTAATGTGCACACGTCTTGTATGTCAAATATCTATGTTGTAAACTGTCAACAAGATAAACATCTCATTCAGAGTAAATTATCCTGTTAATGTCTCTGTTTGATCTTCTTTCTACTGTGTGCCGATGTGAAAGATTAGTCAATAATATTTCATTATAATCTGTCAGCCCTGTCCAGCGTGTACCCTGCCTTCCTCAGTGACAGTGGCCACAGTCAGTTCGGTAACCATTACCTGTTTCTATAGCATATTTTAATATATTGTTTACTGATCTGTTTAGCCTGGAAAACAAACAATAATTAAACTGAGGGGGCTCCTACGGTTTGAAGACAGGCAAGAGACATACAATACTGCTATTTTCTGATTGGCTATTGTGTAGTATCTTTCTCCATTTTGATTGGCTGGAAAGTGACAGGAGTGCGTGACAAAAGACTGAAGAGAGTGAATGTCACGCTCAATGCATGACACTTAAGAGCCCTGAACTAATTATTTCTACTGTCACTGCACCATATCACTGTTGCTGTACCAATGTAGCTGTTTATGTTTGTAGAGAATGCAAACAGGAGAGTTTAGAGGTTTATTCATGCAACCATAACCAGTCAATGTTCAGACAGAGAGAGGTCTAAAGTGGCAGAGGAACCACATGATAGTCAGGAGGCAGCGAACATGAGGTGACGTGAAATAAGGGGGGAGACGTTGAAAGTTGAAGTCTGGGTTCAAGGAAGTGTGTTGAAAAATAAGGTGAGTAGAGGGATGATGGGTAATTCCAAGTCTGTAAAGGTACAGAGACACAACAGGTAACAGGGTCAACGTAGAAATGCAGCTAAAGCTGGGAACACGTCGGGGTTCAGAATCCAAAGCACAACAGACACACACATTCATGAAGACATACACGCACACACACAGAAACACAGACACTTACGCAGAGAGACACACAAACTTTGTCTTTGTCCATCTTTGTCTCTTGTCAACTTTGTGCCTATTCCTCTTGGTCAGCTTC
>JAUMTR010000019.1:823147-842963 GCA_032270685.1 Microctenopoma stevenorrisi | reverse complement strand
GGAAAGCTACAAAAGACCAAATCAAATTCCTTGTATGTGCAACATACTTGGCGAATAAAGCTGATTCTGATTCTGATAATAGAGCCAGCGCTGACACTTTACACTGACCAGCCCTGCTCCTGGTGCTTTAGACACAAGCCATCAGCACTGACTACCTAACCTTCTAATTAGGTTTACACATGACTCATTCATTCAGGCACTATATAAAAAAGAGACATTTTCTGAATACAGCGGAAATCAGAGAGGTGAGCTGAATCTGAAACCGTGTGAATCACGGTGTGTGGAACAGCACAGCAATTACATCTGAGCCTTCATTGTTAAAAGGAGGAACAGGAATAGTGATCCATTTACAGTAGATTCCTCATGTTGGCTGTTTCAACATTTTTACTGTATAAATTATTCAAATCAACATTAAATAAATATAACCCACTAAGCCCTCTAAAGATGACCACCTCTTTGTTAGTGGTAATGAATGCTGATGGCTGGGCTTGCTGTGAATTTCTGCCTAGGGCCCCAACAGACTCTAGAACCAGTGCTAGCTGCAAAGTGATGCTTTTCCTCACACGTACATATCTATATATATAAATATATAAATGTATATATATATGTTATATATGTGTGCAAGTCTTCTTCTTTCTTCTCCAGAAGACTACTGCCACCTGCTGGTATAGAGAGTTACTGCACTGTGCCACTTTCTGACTTTTTGATGAAGACAAAGTAAGGTGACGATCTTGACTTTTTCCATGATGACTTTTGCTCATGTGTTTAAGACCACTTTGGTAAATGGGTGGTTGTATTAAACACAGTGTGTGAATGTTTAGGGGAAGCCCAGGCCTGCTGCATGTTTGGTGGGATTCATCCATTGAGTCCTCTTCTACATATATCATATCACTGGACATCACTGACGTTAACTTGTGTTGGTTTTGTCTAAAGAGCAAAGTGACATTTTCTCCTTCAAAGAGCAGAGGGAGGTGAGAGGAGGTGTGAGTAAATACATTTCACCATCTACAGAACACGTGCACGTTGAAGTTCTACTCACTGATCATATTCAGTGTCTGTGAGAACAGCCATCATTCAGAGATATTTCTTTATTTCAGTAGGCAGCCTTGGGACTGTTTTTGTAATACTCCAAATCTGTTTTTCATCAGGCTTTTTCTGTACCTCTTTGTGACTTGAAGGCTGAACTTGGGAAGCAGAAATCCCTCCACAGCCTGAAAGATGGATGACATTAGATGTTTGTGTGATGGTGTCTTCCGGCTGCAGGCAACAGCCTGCAGGGCTAACTAATTTTATAAACTGCTCTTTTGATGAGATGTGGAATATTAAAGATTTGAGGTATGCCAGGAAGCAGGAAAATCTCTGAGGGCCAAAAAAAGTTCTGCAGAACAATCCGAACAATATATCTAGATATTTCTAACTGTGCCACACATCATTTGTCTGACTGTGTGTTTAGAGTTGCGGTGATGCTGGAAGGTGATGCTCCTGCCTGTCTTCAACTGGTTTATGTTTTTACTTACTTTTATTTCTTCTTCTAAGCTGCTTGTGTTGACTGTATGTGCTAGATGGGATGTTACGACTCGAGTAGAGCACAGTTACAACAGCATCAAAAAGTGTTCTGCAACTGTTGCTTGTTATTTTGTCTCTTTCAATTACTATTTAAAAAAACCATCTTAACACCTATTGTTATTCTTTAACCTTCTACTTGCTTTTTATTTGAAAACACTTTTCTTTCTGGCTCTAAAAAACCTCTGATCAACAATTCTTGTTTGAAATATGCTTTGTAATTAAATCGATTTGACTAATAGCCTTAATCATATTTTACAGCTCTAGTACCACAAAGATTTAATAAAGCCTTCAAACATTGCTGATAGAAACTATGATTAGTTATTAAGATAAAAGTCCAAGTTATGAAGCTTTAATGATTTTTCTCACACCAATGTTTTTCATGCTGTTATTTTATTTAGTCAAAATGTCAACAGCAGAAGTCGGCTGTTAAGGTTGTACTACAGCTACGTTCAGTACCCACACACACAGATGTTCCATACAGTAGCGATAAGGCATGAGCTACAATGGTGACGAAAGACAGGGAGGCCAAACCCACGTGATACTGTACTACTGAGCGTTCAGGTCAGCTCAGGGTATCTGTACTTCTGTACTGGACCAGGAAATGAAAGGCAATATCTGAAAGCCTAGTGCCTTGAGTCCTGTATCATTAATCCAAAATTCAATATGTTTTTCTCCGTGGTTGATACAGAAAATTTACTTATTTAGTCACTATTCACCAGTCCGGTACATTAGAGAAACAGGTCATCAGGCCAACAAAGAAGAAAAGCGTGTTAGTAGGTGTATCCCTCTGACCTGATCATCACACCTGACCAGCTGTGAGGTAGGAGTACATCACCACTCGGTGTGGTTACAGGAGACAGCGCACACTACTCATTATGTCAGCATGACATGTGACTTCCGTCAGGTAGAATCAGTGGTTTCTTTTCCAGCTCCTCATGTCCTTGGGCCAGGCAATAAACCCCAAGATGTCCCCAGTGTCAGGTCAGCTGCATAGCAGTTTAGTGTGTGAGCGTGTGTGTGTCAGTGAGTGATTGAAAAGCAGTGTATAGAGCTGCGAGAACCACAGGGGGTAGAGAAGTGTTAAAAGGCCATTTATGTACCATCCAGCACCAGTGGTTCAGGGACATACAAACTGAGAAGTGCATATCATGCTGCTTTTACGTTAAAGCTGGACTGCCGCGTGACGATGATGAAGAGGACAGAAGAAGCCGTTCAGAGGCTGTTCAATTCACACACTGAAGAAGAGGACTTTGGTAGTTTTAGTACACAGGAAGAAAGCGAAGACACAAGGATTAATGACTGACTTTTCTGGTAATGTACGCTGGTTATTGTGATCCAGTAAAAGGCCACGTTACTGCACCTTTACTGTCGTGACAAGCACATTTAAAAGTCCGGAAATTACAGTATGTCTACTGTTTACTTTCTGATAAGCAGGATGATAAACCTTTAAACGTATGTCCTATGTATCTGGACACAGCTTTATTCATTGCATCTCGGTTATTAAATCTATAAAGCATTTCTCAACTGTTTCCACTGATTATCCGGACCCCTAACCCTAACTACTGTGTGTTAGATTGATGCTTTAAAAGCAGATTAAACCCAATTCCAGAGATGACATGTCAAACACCAGCTGTCAGAAAGGGCTTTGACATATGTTTTCACAATATACACATTATTATTTTTATAATTTTTACTGTTGACCACCCTGATGTCATGAAGAACGGCATCTTAAGTTAAGAACTCACTCGGGGCGCCACCAGCCATTCGCTCTGTCACTACACAGTGGAGACTTGCTGTCAGAATGCTGCACTCTTTAATTTGTCCCAGAGCTCTAAGAGACTCGCTGGGAAAACTGTAGGCAGCAGGGATCAACTTTTCTGTTCATTATTTCTGTAGTGAAACGAGCAGGAGGTGGAGTGTGCGTTTTGTGAGCCTGTGTCAATCAAATAGATACCTTCCATCCCTTTTGTGTTTGCTCCAGACTTCCTTATTTGAATAAAGATGCCTACAGATCTACTTTTGACAAATCCCACTCACTGTTTCATTTGCACATTTCTTGATGTTCACTTTCCTGTCAAACTTTTTCAGGCAATGTTAAGGTGTCACTGAACCTGTTAGCAATTAATATTGCCCTACTGTGTCTAATTTTATTTTATATATCACCCAATGTATCTTGCACATACATAGTTACACAGTGTACAACACGCAGTGAAATGTGTTTTTCTACATTTGACCCATCCCTCCCTGGGGGAGCAGTGGGCAGCTACAGGCCGCGCCCGGGGAGCTGTCTTACTCAAGGATACTCCTATTTTTGGGGATGTGCTGAGTGCGGCGGCTGGGAATCGAACCTTCTGCATCCCAGCCTCATGCCTTAACCCACCGAGCTACCAGGTCAACAGCATTTTGGAAGAAACTAAATCCTAAGAACACAAGTACCAGTGTCCTGCTAGGTCAGTGTCAGTGTGAGTGTTGTGTGGCCTGGCCAAAGTGGCTCATATGACAGGAGGCAGATTCAGACAACATTAACAGGTTGCAAAAAAAAGTGTATTCCTTTACAGCTGTGCTACCACAACACATATTTACAAAAGCAAAAAAAGTTGAATATACCTAACTGAGGAGAACTCGACTCTTATACGCAAACAGCCGCACATCAAGGGGTCTAATCCCTTCTCTAAAAGCACTGCTAAAAATATACTATTCAATTTGGGCTCAACCTCCTTCCAGGTGCAACCACTTCCTTTACAGGTATGAACAATTTCACTTCTAAAACACACATTTTCTTAATTATTACTTTTATCAGTAGAATTCCACCAATTACCAAACTCAAACTAAATAGCAGTGTGAACCTTATTCCCCCCAAACTTGGTCTACCTAGTGACCAAGTGATTATGGAGCGTGGGAAGTATCATAATGAACGAAGATATTTATTTTCAGTATTGCAACGACCTGGACAGACAAATTTTAAATACAGACAAAGGGAGGGAAAGGATTTCTATGTAGCGATGGCAGAAATGGAACGTGGGAGAGTGAATCATTTGGAACAATCGTTCCGGAAAACGTTCAGAGCTTACTATGGTGACATCTGGTTGCCAAATAAATTGAATTATAAAATATCTGACTCAATAAACTGCAATGTTTCTTGTGTGTTTTTGTGTATTTTCACTTTTTAATTCGATAAACAATACATTTAAATAATACTTGTCTGTCTTTTACTTTTAGCCAGAAACGTGATGTAATAATATTGCAAACTAATACTCAACACAAACAAACCCGGGATGGTCTGTGTTTGTACAGTAACATTTCTGACTAGAAATGAAGCTAAACATTTACCAAGAAAATTAAATAAATTAACAAAATGACTGGAGACAAATGAGTGTTCTCACCCACACACATGGAGCTCATCCCCCATACCAGGTGTGTCTATGAGCAAGACTATGCACTAGCTGCTTGTGAGTTGCCTGGAATAAAAGCATCTACCAAGTAAAGTATTAATTAAATTAAATAATTTAATTGTTAATTGGGCGGTGTAGAAAGCTGTATTATTATTATTATTATTATTATTATTATTATTATTATTATTATTATTATTATTATTAGTTTGATTGTCTCCAAACCACAGCAGACACACTTTCAGTGTAAAAGCAGCATCAGTGCATCCTTGCAAAACATTCTAATCAAGCAGCAATTGATTGATTGGAAGATCAAGCCTCGCTCAGAAAAGAAGTGAACATCTTTGCACCACTGGCACTGCCTTCCTGTGACCTTCACTTCATTGGGGCCTATAGCACGATACGTTTAAACCTGTACAAAGTCGCGTACTGCAGCTTTGCTACTTGAGAGAACTGATTTTGCTGTTGTGAAGTCTGATGATATATGATTATGAGAAGGGAGTTATTTTAAAACAGCAGCCAGCGTCCATAACTGTCCTTCAGACACCTAAGAACTTATAAAGTTTGTCAGCAAAAGACAGATGAGTAGAAAAGCTTGCTCACCTTTAAAAAACAAGGTTTGTTGGACCCACACTCTGTCATCTAGGTGGTTAAAGGTGCTCTCTGTCATGTAACTAGGCCAACAACCTCAAAAAAAGTAAAAGCTAAGAATGTGCTCCAAACTTTTAATTAGAGACCGTGTCCCTGTCCAGGACTTTGAGTCATTAGCTCATCATCGTGGTTTTGTCTAAATCCAAACTGGACTCCATAATTCCCCCATGATTCTTGATTGCGCCAGTAATTGAGGCTTTGGGTCGTCTCGTGTCTGCTGACAAGTAGATAAAGTCGCAAATTGTTAAATGTGCAATAAATACATAAATCTAGCCAGAACTTATATGCTGAGCTCTGTGCATCCATTATGGCTAATTGAAAACATTTATTTCCATATCAAGGTTTGCTGCAGATCCAGTTATAACTTTTTAAGCTGACATACTGTACATTTAGATAGAATGCTAAGGACTCGATATTAACAGTGCTGTGCTGTCTCTCTGTCAGCGGAGTCAACAGTACTATTAAAACACTGTAAGAAATCAAGTGAGAGTTTCAAATCGAGAGCTTATATATGGTTTGTACTCTCTCAGCTAAGGCGAGGGGGGCTATTAACAGTTATTAAGACTGGCAGGTAAGCTATTTATTGGACAGTTTTTGCTCCACGTGGACCAAAGTGAGGACAGCACACCAGTTTGCACAGAACCGAACCTTCGAGTCCATTGCGTATCGCTAAACAGATTCAAGAGAAAGGAAATAATCCTGGATTTTTAATCCTGTATATGCTTGTGGAGTTCTGTTGTTTCTTCAACCCTTTATGCAACATAGATTTCATTATCTGGTCTAATAGTTCACTCTTGTGGACACTAGCTAAACCACCCACTTTCCATGCACAGGTTTCATTCCTGCTGTGAAGCAAGCAGAGCTGGGGATCCTGGTGAAAAGTGAAAAGGGAGCCGAGCCAAAAGAGCCGGAATTCCCCATCACTAGGATGTGGTGGTCCATGTGTCCTGCTGACGGTGCCAGAGTCACGGACAGCTATTAAGCAATGTTATAAGTAACTGAGCTAATGCTGTTGGCAATGGCTCTGGCCTGGGCTCCAGCCTTGTGTATCTTGCATCCCATGATTCAACTTCCAGTGTTGAAAGCTGAAGACAGCGGGGATAATGTCTTTTGACAACGGCACATGGAATTTGATCTCCTGGAAAAATGTTTGGTGACCCCTGTTGTACTGCTATGGCGTTAACTTCCTGCACCGGTTTCACTTTGTGTCAGGATCATAGAAGATTTTTGATTATTTACTGAAATATAGACCTTTGTCATGACAGTGTAGAGTTTTGTTTGTGTGTGGGACACACATTACTGACAGTTCTTCTTTGTGTTGTGTTCAGACCTGTTCCCTTGATGTAAGCATATCACACACACAGTCACACACTTGTCCACGCATGTGAGTGGCACACAGCAAAATTACCCCAAATCCCACGGAGACATTTGCACACATTCATATTCAGGGGAGGAGGAAATGATCAGGCGGGGGAAATGTCAGAATCAATCAGCCAATCCTGGATGAGAACACAAACCCCCACGGTCTGTAAGGCTGACAGGAATGAGAGAGTGAGTTTGTGTGTGAGAGGGGAAAAGAGAAAGAGAGAAATAATTGCCTCAGCACAGTTGAAAAGATTTTCCCCTAGAAAATCACAGATAAAGAAAGAGATTGTAATTACCTCTGCTGAGTTCCAGAGAAAGGGAGAGAAAATATCGTGCCAAGACCTCATGCTGTGCACGTTTCTGTTGTGTAGAACGTTACTGCCCCCCACTGGACTGAGTTTGGACGTCCAAGGCAAGCTGCAACAATAGATAGAGATGGTAGAACAAACATGAGGTGTATGTTCTGTCAGTATACTGATGCAGTACTTGTGGAGACCCATCAGTTCGATACCTTCACCAGCATTTTATCCACCCTTCAGTACTGTACTCAAGCAAAAAAAAGTACTTTAAGCTGACCAGCTGTCAAAACGTAACACACGTTCCAATGATATGACATGACAGTTTAATTTGGTCCATGTTCAGCCATAAACGGTCGCTTATATCTAGCTACAAAAATACAGGAGGAACAGCTCAGCCAAGCGGGGCAGATGGGCTGCATGAACACGCGAATGAAGGAGAGGTGTTATCATAACGCTAAATCATTTAATCAATAAGCTAGTGCCATATAAAGTAAAATGTAATCTACCAATCTGAAAGAACTAGCGCCACGGATGCTTTTGACGTTTTAATGAGAGTTGGATCAACATTTTATTATTATTTACTGTATGATATTACACAATATTTTTATTGCCTTGGGAAAATGAAAGCGTGATCTTATTAAACCGGCGTGGCAAAGGAAAAGAAGTGTGATGAGCTACTGAAAATAGTGATCACAGTTTTTTCATGTTTAGCTAAAACCAGTGCTGTGGTTTGATACCTGTGCTGAGATG
The DNA here is from genome assembly GCA_032270685.1 of Microctenopoma stevenorrisi. Lineage (NCBI taxonomy): Eukaryota > Metazoa > Chordata > Actinopteri > Anabantiformes > Anabantidae > Microctenopoma > Microctenopoma stevenorrisi. The sequence goes on along the minus strand of JAUMTR010000019.1, from coordinate 834,943 downwards.
GACAGGACCTGGTCCGGGGCTGTGGATCAGCGAGTGTCCTCACAGCTATAGTACAATCAGCATAAGTGTGTGGATGGTGTGAAGCGGGGGGGGCCTCTGTCAGCTTGCTGAACACAGCATAAACACTGGCAGCTTTGTGTTTGTGTCAGTATTTATCCAGTAGGATAGGGTGGGGGTTCCAGGCTCTTCTAGCAAACAGTAATAGTGACAACATGCAAAGCAGGCTTGCTGGCACACAATCTGTTGTGTTTAGTAGCGTGTAATCTTCAGATAAGTGTGTACATTCTGACGCCATGCTTTCTGCTGCTGTTAGAGCGAAGCCGCACTCACACTGCACGATGGGGCTGACTGGTCCTCACTGCCTCCACGCGTAAGTCAGTAAATATGTCTCCTCCCTGTCACTTCCGATACAAAAGCTGCCAAGAGCTTCACAATAAAAAACTACAATTGTATTAGTATTATTTGCTCAGCTAAAAGAGGGGGTGAACTATTCCAAAGTTCAGGGACAATTAGTATTAGTAATTGGAATTAATGATAAAGTTCCATAGTTTAATTTGTTAGAAATTTTGAAGAAGGTCCAGTCATGTTGTTATTAATGATGAATAAAGTACTTAGTTTTTATTGAACCACTGAGTTCAGCAGTGTTCCTTTTGTTCTTTCTTTCTTCTCCAACTTTCTCAGGGGCTGAGAGCTTGGGGACTTCATCCTGCCGGTGAGCCAGTACCAGGGGCCGGGACTTTAAGCTGGTCCAAAATCACTCAAGCTGTGGTTCAGAGAGACCAGGCCCTCAGAGTCAAATTCCATGGTTAAAGAAAAAAGGAGTGAGGTCAAAAATGAACTGAACTGGGGAAAAATGGTTTGGATTCAGTTAAGGAGAGACAAAGGCACGTGAAAAGTGGATCAACTAGGTTGTGTACAGTCCCTTGCTGGCCCTGGTTGCTGGGTCCATGTGGTGGTCAGTTCATTCTCTTAGGTAGATGGTACTGAATGGTGAACCCAAACACAGAACAGGACGAGAGAGGGTTGAAAACAGTACAACTTTATTACATTTGTCCAAATCACAGAAAAAGGCAGAGTTGAACAGAAAATCACTCTTCGGAGGCAAAAGCAGCAAACTAAGACACTATTAGACAGAGAAAGAGAAAGAGAACTGGCAGACGGGTGAGAGTAGACAAACACTAAAGAGGAGGAGGGAGTCATCTTTATTAAAAGTAAGAAAGTGAAGCCAAATCAAATTGCAGAAATGATGATGGCAAAAGTGAGAAGTAACTGTCAGGGTGACATCACAGGCAGCATGACAGGATAACAGGATGACAAAGAAAGGCACAACGAGCTTAACTAGTGAGAGGACTGATGAGTACCAAGAAACCAGGGTGAGAGTGAACAGAGGGGCGTGGCCAACAGAGAGACTCTGACCATATATATATAAATAAAGTACACTAAGAATGTACTAGTATACTTTAGTTTATAAGTATACTTTCAATATACTCTATTGTGTATTCCTAGTACTAAACTTACAAGTATATCACTAGTTTTCTTGTAGTGTACTTCTTGTTTATGCTTGTTAATGCAATAATGCACCAATAAACAGTATTTTAGGCCTTCATATAGCACTTCAAGGCAATCCATCGGTGCTATTCTGGCACAAATGTCAGATTTTAGAAATGACTTTTAAACACAGTTTACATCTGGTGGAAATGTATTAAAATCAATATAAAACTGTTTGGCTTTTAACAGTGGAACCTTTTAAATGTTACGGTGTTTTCTATTTAATACTGGACCTTTTATCTACACCTATGTCAGCTGTTTATGGATTCTGTTTTAAAATTGATAGGAAATTTAAAGTAACTGTCATTTCTTTATTTTTACATTCTACACACAAAAACTAATAACAGATGGTGATAACATTTCATGCTCTCTCTTCGCTTTTGATTTCTTTCAGGTCAGTTGAGGATAAACCAGACTTTAACTTTAACAAACACACACACACACAGAGAAACACCCAACGGGCTGATGGAGTCCTGACAGAGATGCTGAGGTGAGTACATGCATTAAGAGGCTGCAGCAACAGCAGTAGTAGTTTTAAATGTTTGTCATAATACGAGATTACACCATGAATTTATAACAGGTTAAGTTGGGTTTTTTATAAGTAGAGAGATTCTTAGTTTTCATCGGTGAATTGACAGCATAGCTCTGCCTTTACTTCTCTTAGGATCATTAGCAAGGACATGATCAATAACAGTATTATACTATTGCTAATATTGCTCCTGCTGCTACTATGGCTGTGCTAGTATTAGCAGTATAATTATCACATTATTTCCTTCAAATATACTTTAAATATAATTTCTACATAGAATGACAAGCAGCAGACAAAACACTGGGCATGTTGGTTGGGCCAAAGCAACGTGCAGAAATCTACGTCCAGGTAAGTCCAAGCGTCTTGATGCAGGAGACGGAGTAGACTGTGTGTGTGTGTTACAGATAATAATAACAACCTGTTTAGATCATAATACAAATAATACTCTCAAATCCACGGTGCTCCATTCAAACATCGTTCGCTCTTAGCAGCAGGAAACGCGGTGAACAAACGATGGTTTTGCATCTATTTTAGTGCTAATCTTTGGATGAAGTCATCTCTACAGAGCTGCTGGTACTTTTTGTTCATGCTGAGGTTCATGATGTCTGCCCACAAGCTGCTACCAACACGGACCTCTTCTCTCTCTTTCTGTGTGTTTTAATACCTGAGTTCAAGTGTTATCTTATATTATTTTAACTCTTTGTGTGAATTTAATTTAAAATTCATTTTCAATACATACTCTGTTCATAATTTAATGAAAGGAGAGAAAGGGGGGAAAAGAGTGTTGTTAATGGCCCTGGTCCCTCATCTTGGCCAGCTTGTTTGCTAAGCCTGTGCTCCAGTGTTTGGATGCCAGCCTTCATTAAATATTAATGCTGGATGGCTTGTATACACTTTATGCCTTAAGAACTGAACTGTGCCCATGCCAAAGTTTTGAAGCCAATGCGCTTGTGTTTGCTCTACACTGAAGATGAATATCAGACAAAACTTCTGAATTCCAGCTTCTATTTGTTGTCGTGTATCTAGAACAAGTCAAAACGATAATAAAAGGTGAGAAATAGCAGAACCTGTGGTTGCATCAAGGCTGAGTCAATGACATCACCTATGAGTCCTACTGCTTGATGAGGGCGACCCTAACGAACCATTTATTTACTCAGACAGTAAAATCACTTTTCTCTAAAGCCCAGCCAAACCAGAGTTTAGACACAGTACCATCACATCATAAAACACATTTCTGATTTTGTGTCAGATCAGGAAATACTTTCCCATCAGCAGTTTGAAACGGGGATCTCGATGTTTATAGTCTGTACAGATATAAGTAAGGTTATATCAACAATTAGAGGTTTTTGTTTCTTCGATTTTCTCTTCATTTTTAAGAAAGTTGCCTCCTCTTTGTTAATTACTTTACATAAAATATTGAAAAAATATTTACCAATCAACTTACCATCATGTCTAAACCAAAAAAAACATCCTGCTAAATTTTTAGCAGACACCTTTTTGAAAGTGTTAGATTTTTAATTATATTTAATGTGTATTATGTATAAAATCAATTATTAGTTCTTTGAGATAATAAATTGGTCTAAAATGTTTTGAAAACAAGAAGAAATGTATTGCAGTTGTCAGCATCTTGACAGAATTACCGTGTCTTACAATGCTGCCACCCTGTGAACAATGTGTGAAACAGGTATAAACTTTTTTCAGGGGAATCAGATCTTAGAAGGCTGCTGTTTGCATGTTCCCTCCTTCAGCTAAGTTAGTAGGTTTTTTTTTTCCTGTATCCACATCAAACCTCCTCAGAAAAGTCCGATCCTTCAGGATAGCCATGGTCACGTGGTCATGGCAAAACTACAGCTGCTAATAAATCATATTTTAAACAACAAATAATGGTGTGTGTGTGTCTGTGTGGTAGCTGTGTCCATCTCTGGTAGCAGGTTCTTTATTCTGTTCAGATGCAGAATGATAATAATGAATACTTTATTGACCCCTTGGGGAAATTGTTCTTTGGACAGCTGCTAGACCTGTGTCTGCGCTACTACGGGGTATCGGTGTCTCGACATGTAACCTGGTGGGACTGGGAATCAAACTCGCTCAGTCTTGGGTTTGAAGACGACTGCTCCACCCACGGAGCTATTGTCGCCGCTAACAAACAGCATAAGGATTCAGGAAGAGTCTAGAAAGAGACAGTGAGCGAGGGGCAGGTATGGGAGGAGACTTGTCTTCTGTATGACTAGAAAGAACATGGAACAGCTCACTCAGACTGGCCTCCAGTACCTGAGGAAGATAAAAAGGAACTTTTTATTAGAAAATGTAATAAAGCAATAGCAAGCAATTTCCTTCAGCCTCAAACCGTTATATTGTGTTATTCCAATTCAGCTCAAGGGCTGAGGTGAGCTTTCATGCCATTAAACTGGAAAGAAGAAAAATAAAGAAAGTCACCTTAATAAACGTCATACAAAATGAATTTTATTGTGTTCCAGTTTAGAAAAGGAAAAGAAACTATTTACTGTACAATGGCTAATATGCAATATATTGATCACTGGTCTCCTGCTTGACTTACATCTATATCAGCTCACAGCAGTGTGTTAAGCAGCCATCAACCTTAAGTACAATACTACCATTAACAGAACTCATCATTTTGTTGTGTCACCTGCTATTAAGGCATATCATTAATATTATATTAAACACTAAAGTATCGCAGCTGCACCTCTTTCTAGATGCAGTCAGAATCAGGTTTATTTAGCAGCATGAGTGTAAAATTCAGTTCATCTTTGGTAGATTCATTACCCAAGTGTTATATATGGTAGAGTATACTTCACACACAGTGTCAGCCATCGGGCACGGACATTAATGAAAGAGTAGAATTTGCAGTTTATATGTTTGACTGTCTACAGACCAATATTCTAATACATTTATATATAAGTGGATGTGTGTGTCAAATGTAATGAAATACCGTTTGCACCACCTACTCACTGATCAGCATTCCACAGGTCCTCCTCCATTATCATCATCAACTAATCATTATCAAACATGTCCATCCCCATCACCTGATTGTTCACTGTACACTCCATGTCCTCATTTGCATCTTCAAAGTTCTGCTCGACCCACATCCACCATCCTGATTGAAATGTAATTAGGACAGATTCTTAGAGACATTTTGACATTTCATGAAATTCAAACAACTGAGCAGCAGTTTAGTTGATCAGAAGGAAATTGAATGAAGTGCTTGTACAAAGTTTCACAGTGTCAAACATCTGAGCCAATGAGCTCATATAATAGGGAACAGTCAGGCGTAGCCCATCATTCCCACTGAGGATCTGTTAGTCAGTGGAGAGACGCTGCAGCATCTGGCTCTGCTGCTGTGGCTGTTCTCACAGAAAGGGAGGATCAAACTATCAAGTGCTGTGTTTGATATTATCCTGGTTGTTATTAATAATTATTATTTGAAACCCAGGCGTAGTTCCAATCATCATTAACTCAGGTGGTCCTGACTCATCAGTGATCAGACTAACAAGGTTCAGGAAAAACCTGGACAAGGGTGTGAGCACAAAGTGAAATATTTATTGTTGGAAAGTCAGTCACACGTGTCATTATCATAAACCACACGTGGATGTGTGTGCTCCTTTTAGCCAGCAGATGTCACTAACAGCCTGATGAACAGTCTTCCTGTCAGACTATTTACTGACAGAGGGTTAAGCTTCCAACACTCACCACTGTTTATTAGGGATCTGCTGCCCCAGCTCCTACTTGGTGTCACTTAATGTGGGGGTGCACAAAGAGAATAACTAATGATGAAGTCATTAACAATGAACCAGTCTGCGCCACTCATCAGCTGATTGAGTTCATCGAGACAGCACTGAATATGTCGATTCACAGGCCTTCTTGGACTAACGATTCGTCATTTATCAGGTTGTCAGTGACTCTTTCCTCACTCATACATCTTCTCATGGAAGGTGAGTCCCAGTTTAAAGGCTGCTGCTGCATCATTGTGCTGATATGTGACTATTGTAAGGACACACGCATACTTCACCAGCCTCACATTCTCTGTGTGTGTTGTGTTTGACTTGACACAGATGTGTTGCTTCGGATCAGAGAGTCGGCATTAATATTGCATCATAGATCCATTTAACCCAACGTGCTCTCCTCTCTGCACAGATACAGCAGAAGCTTATGAGTGTATACACTGTACGTGGAGCTGAAGTGACCCTAACATCATGTGGAAACCAACTATATCTGTACAATATTTCAGGCCAATTCATGCAACAGTTGATTTTGAGTGTGGACAAAGGGGTTGTAGCAGCCAAACATATTTAAAGTCTGACTACAAATAATCAGGAGTAAATGTGTGTATATTTTGTGTTCCTTTGGTTTCAAGAGCTAGAAAAATAGCTTCATCTTCCTACTGTAGCAACAGTAAAGAATGTGTTCTCTGAAACATCTTGTGAGTAGAATTAGCTCACCCTCAACACTCGCTCCAAAAGACATGCCTTCAGATTAAAGATGAATTACTGGATTTGCCTGGCAGGCCCGGGGACCAGAACAAATAGATAAAATTTTAGAGACAAATCAAAAACAAATAACAATAATAATGAAAATAAAAATGAGACAAAATACCAACAGCCGAAAAAATACATAAAAGAGATTCACAAAATGTTTCCACGTTTGTTTTTCTCTAATTAGTCAGTTTAAAACGCAGTGATCAGGCAGCAGTGTTGTTCCAGAAGACAAATGCTGAATATGTCTGTGACACTAAATCCCATCTGCTTTGTGAGGAGTCATTACTGTCACAGTTTGTAAAACATCTCGGGAGCTTGGATGCTAATAAGAACATGTGCTGTTCATACTTTGATTATGAATAAGCTCATCCAACCTCCACCTACGCCATTACACTCCTCACACTTCAGTGTACTAACATGCTCTCTTCTGACTCCAGTAAATGAATTTTCCTCAGACACGTGTGCAGTCTGTTACACACAACCTTACACTTGTGCTGGTAAAATAGGTTGCTCTAAATGAACTCACGAGCAGATGTGTACGCCTCCGAGGTTCCAGCTATTACACCTTGGTGTTAATTTCTTCTTCAGGTTTTTGACAAGCCTCGAAGCTAACGGTTGTTCTTTGTGTAAGTGCTTTTTCTGAGCTTCTCCCTATCTCTGCAGATTAGTCAGGGAGCAAATTACCTGACTGCACAAAAAAAGCCCAGTCCTACACGTTTTGCTGCGCTTGGTGTACAGATCTCCTTTTGAAGACAGGCCATGTTAGTTCCCCCTGCCCTGCAGCGGTCCTGGCATACAAATCATCATAAAATTAAATTTGAAAAACTGCACATGTGCTGCGGGTACTCTTATCAGCTTCTGCACAAACTGCATACAAATCAGGCCAGGATCACACACACCACAGCACAGGTCTCTGTGTAAAAGGCTGGCTAATTCCTAATTGGGTGGTGAGGTCTGAAGCAAGCTCAACTAACAAGAATTAAAACGTGGGGGCGCGTCATGCCTGTGAAGTGTCTCCAGCTTCCTGGTGATATGCCCCAGAGCACAAACACACTGACAACCGCCGCCACCAGTAGGACTCAGAGAGGCTGCTGCTTGTTCAGCCTTGTCTACACAGTGACTTTCTAACATCATAACACTTCATGTGTTAGTGCAATGTCCCTACACATGGACACGCTCCTATATGCATATCTGTGGCACACACATAAACACAAACTGTACATATAGGTGACTTAAAGATTACCTTGTTTTTTTCAGATGTTAAAGTCTAAATCCAGTCCAACCCAATCCAGTAAACCAATAATTAGACTATATATCTGGCTCTTCCTCCACAGTAACTGATTTGACTCAACTTCCAGATACCTGCTTTATTGTAACTCTTACAATGAGTTTTGATGGACACTGAAATAGTGACACGACTTCAGTTATATCATCCACGCAGGCATCACCCAGCTTAACATAACCATTGATAGCTGTTGGTTGATGCTTTATTGTGTCATTGGCTTAGTTATTGGTTCCTCGTAGTCGGGCTAGGTGCTGGTACACCTGTTGTGGAGTGCCCTACAGTGAGAATGACCACTCTGATTGGCTGTTTCGCACTGCAAATCGGTGCACAAGCAGGGAAATAGATCACAGTGTCATGGACATGACTTGAGAGAAACTGAACATGTTTGGTTCTTGACGACGTTTCACCCTCCATTCCAGAGGGCTTTCTCAAGTCTGACTTTGTGGCTGCTGTGTCAGCTCCTCTCTATGTTAAAGTCTTCAGTCTGGGAGCAGAGGAGAAAAATGTGATGGTGGAGTGAGGGGTGATCAGCATCATTAGTGGTTAACAGTGAGAGAGGCTGACGGAGGGCAGGTGGTCTGGGAGGCTGATGTCTTCTCTTATGAGTTATGTTAGTTCAGCTTAACCCTGATGGAAAAAGCAGTGATGCCATGATTTCCAAACTCTGCCAAACACCAGACTTCCGATGACCTTCACTTACTAATTCTTCCCACCGTAGTCTATTTGAAATTGTTCCCCCGGCTGGAGGACAGGTAACCTTCAGTGTGGGTTGGGTGTGGTAATGACTATTTGTCTATTGGACTGTGAAGTTGTTAAGAGAGAGTTGATAGGCTGTAACAGTAATTATCTTTCAGTGCATGTGTGGCGGTGGCGTTCACGCTCATGCTCACTATCAAATGTTTACTACACTTTTTGTTTTTTTTGTGTTTTCAACTACAATGCAGGAAAAAAAGGATTCACGATAGAAGGAGCGCATGGGACGCACGCTGAATATCAAGGTCATGTTTGCCCAGGGGAGGAACCAGTGATCTTAGCTCGGAGCAGGCACAGAGCATGATGGGATACTATATTAAGAAGCTGCTAAAATAACTGTTAATATATCAGAACATCAGAAAAGGGAGCCATAAGAACCGCCTCCTGTAAACTTTTACTTTCTTGTTGCTTCACAGAATAGTCTTTGTAATTATTTGTATATGATGGCGAAGCTTTGCTACTGACAGACCAAACATCCACCGATGCCAACCTTCACCCCCCCACCCCCACCAGATCCACTGCACGCTGCAGTTTTCATGTGCTGCAGATTTGCCTCTTAATGTTTGCAATTAATTAAAATTACCAACAATTAACAGGCATGCAGGAAATGTAGGGCTTTAAGGGCCCCTGGGGGTCTAAGGCTGGCTTTGTATATCCCTGTGTTCGGGTCCCAAAGCTGACTCAACTCTGCATATTAGTGAAATAACAACAAACACACGATTATTCATTCAGCCTGCACGACACATGTAGATCCACATGTGAATTTAAACACACAGAGCTGAACCCATCTGAATGTGGGTTCAGTATTTAGTCGTTTTGGCTCTAAGAGTGTCGCCTGTGAGTCATTTATTTTTATAACATCTGAATAAAAAAACATATTATGGTGAGTAGTTATTAGTGGAGCCCATTCATCTTGTGCATCCACCTGACTGCAGAGTGGGAATAATGGGGTTTGTTTGCTGATGATAGCAGAGGTCACAGTCTGTTTTTCACGCAGCTGGTCCAATACGCGGTCCAATACTGCAGCTTTTCTCACGGAGAGCGCGCTTCCAAATTTTCACTCCTGCTGCGCTCGCTCCCTCTACCTTAAAAAAAGCGCGTGCACGGCTGAAGGTCACTTAAACACAAAAGGCTTTCAGCGCTGCGGTCCAATATAGCGCATGCGCGCTGCCGGAGGACTGCTTCACAGACCGCAATATGGCGAGAATGCCTGGCAGCGGAGACACGGAGCAGGAGCCGATGAACTGCCCCGAGAGGAGCACGGAGGAGGAGGAGGAGGAGGAGGAGGATGAAGATGAGATCCAGGAGGTTCAGATCACCGGGGAGGAGGAGGAGGACGAGGAGTACGATGGAGACGGCGTGGAGCTGGAGTGGGAGTCGGGGAGCACAGTGTTGGACTCCAGCGGTTCCGCCGCGCAAACGCAAGCGGTCGTTATGCGGAGTATGGACCGAGGAGAGGAAGAGGGAGAGGCGGACCTCTATAGCGGCAGCATCGCCGCTGGGCTGGACTCTCATCTGGAGGGAGACCTTCAGCGGTCAGAGCGGAACAGGCTGAGCGAGAACACTCGCCTGGCCACCCGGTACGCGGTGAGGATCTTCAGAGAGTACCTTAGTGAGAAAGCCCAAAGTCTGGACTTTGAAACTCTGGATAAGGAGGCGCTGTGCGCGGTGCTGCGCTCCTTTTACGCGGAGGCGCGCTCCAAAAGTGGACAGTTGTACAGCAAGTCGTCCCTCATCAGCATCCGGAGCTCACTGAACCGGTACCTGAACGAGCCGCCCTACTGCCGCACCTTGGACCTCACTAAAGACCCCGAGCTGCGCAGCGCCAACCTGACCCTGGCCGCGGTCATTCGGAGGCTGGAGGAGCAAGGCGCTGGTCCCGTGGTGCAGAAACAAGCCATCACACGCTCGGACCTGCGGAAACTGTACGAGTCCGCTGTGTTCAACACCGACACGCCATTCGGGTTGCTCAACAAGGTCTGGTTCGAGACCTGTATGTATTTTTGCACCAGGGGCCGGGAGAACCAGCGGGAGCTAGAGGAGGACTCGTTCGGCCTGGCCGTGGATGAGGACGGGAGAAAGTTTGTGTATTTCAAAGCTCTCGGACCGTACCACAAGTCCCGCTCCGCCGCCTGGACCAAGAAGCGTCCGGACGCGGACGAGGACACGTTGCCGCGGATGTATGAGACGGGCACGGAGCACTGTCCGTACGCCAGCTTCGTTCGGTACGTGTCCAAACGGAACCCGCTGTGCAGGGCGTTCTTCCAGAGGCCGAGGGACCACTGCTGCGCGAGCGACATGACATGGTACGAGAACAAAGCCATTGGGAAGAACCTGTTGGGCACGAGGATGCAGATGTTGTCGCGCGCAGCTAAGCTCTCCAAGACCTACACTAACCACTGCATCGGCGCCGTCTCCATAGCAACGCTAAACAGCATCGTGGGCGCCGCGGGCTCCAGGCCGGCTTCGACGCTTTACGTTGCCTCGGAAACGGTTAACGGCCACGCGCAGTCCCACCTCCAGCTGGTGATCCCCTACCTCCACCGGCTCAGTGACTCTGATCTGAAGCCGCAGCGATCAGCGGGAGCAGCTCCGACAGCAACAGCGGAGAGGAGAGTGAGCGCCGAGGAGGAACCGGAGGCTCCGTGCGCCAAGAAGCTGTGCGTGCGCCCCGGGACACGCGCCGAGTCGCCCGTGGAGCGGAAAGAGAGCAAGTCCGCGCCCGCGAGAGCTACCGAGACAGAGCCCGCGGCCCGGTTCCCGGTCACCGTGACCGCACAGGTAACACCGGTCACGTGATTAAACCTCACGTATTAAATTTTTAGTCGTGCGAAAATAGTGCGTAAAATCCGCATGCGGCAAAGTGTGAGTCCGTATCACACGCAGTCCTTTCAGAATAAAGTTATCTAATAATATTATCCTTAATTATTACATGAACTAACTCATTTGTACTGGCAACGTACATTATTTAATCTATAATAATAAACTGTAAAGTAAAACTGCTCAGTATAATTATTCTGTCGGAAACCCTAACTCTAAGTACAGTTACCTCACAATTGTATAGTACTTATTACTAGTACTTAATACAGTAAACATTAGTAGTACAAATGTAATCCAATCCAATCCAATCCAACTTTATTTATAAAGCACTTTAAAAACAACCGTCAGAGGACCAAAGTGCTGTACAA
>JAUMTR010000019.1:754282-823047 GCA_032270685.1 Microctenopoma stevenorrisi | reverse complement strand
CGTTCATGTGTGGGTCCTGTCACACATTGCACAAGATTAAAAGAGTCAATAAGGTTTAAAAAGCCCTTTGCCATTGGCATATCTGGACAACACACATGGATGTTAAAATCCCCAACAATAAGAACACGATCATATCTTGGCATGTGTTCAGCCAAGAAGTCCGCAAAGTCATTTAAAAAGTCCTTATTATATTTCGGAGGCCGATAAATCACCGCACACAACAATGAGTAAGAGCTGCGCAGCTCAAACACACTTAGTTCAAAGCTGCTTTGGTATTTTACACCACTGCCAATCATTATTAAGAAAATGTGTGTTTGTATGTTAGTTTAACCTCTGAAACTCATATCTGTTCTCTTTTCAGCAGAGGTGCTATGTAACTATGTACATTTTCTTTACAAGTTCTGTTTGTACAGTTTTGAGGTATTTATACCATGTGAGATTGCTTTAGGTAGATTTTAGAATATTTACTCATTACTTTTACTTGACTTCTAAATGTACTCAGATATACTTGTAATTAAGTATTTTTAGACACTTTTACTTGAAAAATTTTGCCACCCTTTACTTCCCAGTATAATACTGGTCAATTGTTCCCTGCCCCCAACTCTCTTTTGAATAGAGAGTGTCCTGTCTGAAACACAGGACTTGCTCATGTCAAATATTCAAATCTCAGTGATGCACATGGAATCTACTAAAAATATTGATGTCTCTGAATGTTGGCAAACAGAAGAACAGAATGTTTGACCTGAAGGAAAAGTCGTAGCCCAAACACAATCATCACAGTACACAAATGTACACACAACAGGAGCTCTCTGTTGCCATTGGTAACTCTACCTGATGAATTTACCCACCGTGCATTACGATAACGACTGCAGGGCAAAGAGTGCTTGTTCACCTGCCACCACACACACAGACTGAGAAAATACAGTAGGTACTGCTGATACCTGCGGTCTCTCTTTTACAATCTTTCACCAGCACACACCTACTGTAAATGGTGGAAGTAAAAAGATTCTTTACTAGTTACAAGTGCAACGTCAAACTCATGACCCATCTTCTCAAATGTACTAATATTATGGGTACAAAGTATTTTTTAAAAGTACTGAATTAGACGCAGCCCTGTGATAGACTGGTGACCAGTCCAGGTGTACCCCACCTCCCAGCCAATAGGACAGCTGGGACAGGCTCAAGCACCCCCACAACCCTATGTGGACCCATAATAGAAGCTTATATTTCAATAGGTGAAGCTTTCACACCTCGAGTTACATTGGAGGCAGATAAGAATTGGTCTTCCTCTCTAATACCAGTGCATTTTAATGGATCAGAAAGTCTAAATATGTCACACAAATTTATTAAATATCTTAAAAAGACAATGGAATGTCAGCAGGTGTAGTACATGTGTCATGGAACATATATATAAAAAGAGACATGACTTGATCTGTGACTTACCATGACATGCGAATTGTGTGTTTTTACACCGTTACATAAACGCATAATACTCAACTCTGGATCTGGACTTGTGCAGGACTCAGGTCTGACCTCAGTCTTGAACAGAAGAAAATAAAGGAATAAATTTAAACAAATTTGACGAGAACTCTTTGGAACTGAATGAAGAAAACAGCTGAACACGTAGAAGAGAGCTGTGTGAGAGCCCAGGGGACCTTTGTCCCCAACCTGTCAGGAACTGGCCTCCTACCAGGAAGTTTAATGCTTTGCTTCTTGCCAGGCACCTGGCATTGTTACGTAGCCTGCGAGGCAAACTGGAGTAGCTGTAGCTCTGACAGAGCAAAGTCATATCTATGTGCTTGACAGTCTGTCCTCTAATTTCTTAGCTTCCTGTCAGGCTCCTGGCATCATCTGTCATCAGTCTCCAATTCTAAATTGTCAGCACTTCTTGAAAACTTTACCTAGTGGCTCAGGCCTGCTGTCTGGTTCACAGTATGTCACAGTGGTACAGGGGGATCAGCTCATTGTTGAATAAAAGCTAGCTTTGTCGACAGATGCTTGACAGGCTGTATTGAGGGATGAGTAGCCCTATTCACCTGATAAATATACAAACGTTCACGTTTCTAAACACCTGCCCAACAAGCACCAACTTAAAAGAAAAGGTGGTGGAGACCCAAAAAGAGCTCACATGAGAAACTCATCTAGTCTGATCTGATTTTCCCACAGAAGAGCTCGTCACAAAGAGAAAAAGTCACAGTTGTGTGCCTCATTTGTCCGGGCTATTTTTAAGGTTAAAGGATGATGAATTAATAATAAACACGAGGTTAAGGTTTGGGAACAGCTGTGACCACGCTCAGCTTGTGTGCTTTGTGTCTTAGGACAGCCGTGACAGCAGCAGCATGTCAGCCCAGCTGTTGGTCTCCGTGTCTCCTCTGAGCTCCGCTGGTATCCCCACACCAGCCCAGCTCACCAAAGCCAATGCACCTGTCCACATTGATGTAGGTGGACACATGTACACGAGCAGCCTGGCCACCCTCACAAAGTACCCAGAGTCACGGTGAGAGACACACACACATCTGTGAAAAACACACAGAGCACTTGACTTTTAAATGAATATTAAAATTAAAAGACAACTACAACAATGGCTTAATTTACCAAGGTACACATACATTTGTGTTTAATTCAATTCAGTTCAATTTATATAGCATCAAGTCATCTTAATCTCAATCTGCCTTGATTCGTTGGGGTGAGTGGAAAGAAGAGAGAGAGAAAACAGAGTTATCTGATGTTCCCCTAATTTTCATACTAATTAAAAATATTCAGAAACACTAGTGAGCTTCATTTACCACCACTCGTTCTCTTTGCTTATACAACACTGTTTGGTAGCAGTTTTTATGACTCATTGTTCATCTTGACCCTTGTGTTGTGATTTACTTTTTGTTCCTGATGATTCTGCAGTTTAATGGAGGATTATGTTGCCACACACACATAATCAGAAATAATCACAATGATTTTCAGGAAGCATTAAAGCTGCTAAGTGGCATTCATTATGTAGACCTGTTATATAACTGTTTTAGTTTAGTCCAGTAAGTGCAGGTGGTCCATAAACTTCACTGACCTTTAAGTACAATCATTCTCATGCTGCCTTTTTCTGGATTCTGACTAATACAAATCTAATTTGACAGTTCCTAACTAATCATTTCTTTGTGTTATCTGTAGAAAGGCTGAATTGTAACCTATACATACAACTTATATGCTTGCGTGTTGTTAATGCGGCAGAGTTTAGTTACAGTCTGCTACACTGTGATGTAGGCAAGTAAACTCTCAATGGCAGCAGCTGGTATAGTATGCAGGAGACCAGGTGTGTCAGTGGCCCAACCCCTGGTTGTGTCCATAGACACTAAAACCCAGGCCCTTGACAAGCATTTACATTTAAGGCCAACTACTACAGCACTACAAGACTTTTGAATAGAAATGTGTTGTGGACAGGCTGTCCCTGTCAGGCGTTAAGAGCCAAGGTATTGGTGTCTTGTCCATGGGCAACTCGAGTTGCTGAGACTGGGGATCGAAGCGCTCATCCTTGGGTTTGAAGACAGTTCTACCCATTGAGCGATCATGCTCTGTGGGGAATAATAATGCATACCAAAAGATCAGACTCTATCAGAGAAGTGAGGAAATTAAATTTCCAAGATACTACATATAATTTGTGGGCAATAGGAAACCGTCATTATTATGCAACAGACTCCCAGAACTTCCAGCAGAGATGGGAAGTCTACAAACATGTATATTCGAAAAGTTAGAAATTTGAAGCTACATTGTGAAGCCAACTACACATTTACTGTTCTATAAAATGGGTTGCAGTGGAGCAGTTTTAAAAGCAGAGCTGGTCCCAGTTATATCCCCAGGCAGAGAGGGGAAAGAATCCATTCTCCCACCGTGCACTGATTGCTGTAAGAATGGAACAGTGGATGATGGGAAGTAAAAGCTGCATCATCATGTTGAATATTCGTAACTAGTAGATTAAAATAAAACTGACATTTGTAATCTGTGAGAAAGGTCTGCTGCAGTGCATTATGGTCATCTATGCCCAGCAGACGCGCCAGCCTCTCCAACGTGTGGTTGGTATTTGACAAAGAGCCCTCTGTGTGTTGGTCTTTATTGTCTCCGGCAGGATCGGTCGCCTGTTTGTTGGAGCAGAGCCCATAGTATTAGACAGTCTAAAGCAGCACTACTTCATCGATCGAGACGGCCACATGTTCCGCTATATACTCAACTTCCTCCGGACCTCAAAACTACTCATCCCTGATGACTTCAAAGTGAGTGTCTGTCTAGAGCTTTGAACAGGTACTACCCCAGCTTATCACTGTGGTGTGTCTGAACTGTCCCAAATCACAGGGAAAGACGGTCCAAGGAGGGATTCCAAGTGTCTGTGGACATGTGAGCCTATAAACCTGCAGACCATTAGCAGCAACTACTCTAAAACCTACTTTGAGAGAATGTAACAGCAGCCCCTGTGATTTAGAACATTTCAGACATGCTGCACAGTCACAGTGTTGTACTGTCAGTCAATGAACAATTGAAGGCCACAGAGATTTGGCTGTTGATAGATGTTCTACTTATATACGTATATGGTTTGTTTTGACTGTGACCTTTGTTTCCTTTCCCTACACTTAATAAATTGTACATGTCTGAACTTAAAAAAAATAATCCCAAAAACAATGATGAGACTTATAGTCCCATCATATTTGGGTCTGGTTTGGTTTCTCTTTGCAGTTGGACATGACCAGAAAACAGTATTGGACAGAGGTGAGCATGGGAAAAATGTAATGTTGGCCATGCTGCACAGATATGAGAACACAGTGCATCCAAGCTGGGTGTGTGTGTATGAAGCTGTGAAGCAACAGACTCATCAGTGTCATGGACTGATGTGTGCCATTATGTCCATCATGGTAATTCCACGTAACCCAAATTGTTATTGAGTGACTCAACAGCATGGCTGTACCCAGGCTAGGGTTGTTACTGTTACTGAACATTTGCATACTGCCTACTCTAGCACTGTTCTCAGTGCTGGCAGGCCACGCTTGTTTTCCTGAAGTAATCATCACATTATATGAATTTGAGCGTTGTATGTTTCATGTTGTCAACTGTGTGTGTATATGTGTGTGTGTGTGTGTTTTGTAGGAATACTCTCTGCTTTATGAAGAGGCCACTTTCTTCCAGCTGGCTCCTCTGCAAGCGGAACTGAAGCGCTGGAGGACTGAGCGGCGATGTGAGAGTGTGTGCCGAGAGTGTGAGTGCGTGGTGGTCCACGTGGCTCCGGAGCTTGGTGAGAGGATCAGCGTGAGCGCCCATTGGGCAGTGATGGAGGAGGTTTTCCCCGAGGTCAGAGACATTATGTCTGACTTGCTGACCACCACCTGGAACGACAACTCCACACATATCCTTCGATTCCCTCTCAACGGCTACTGCCACCTCAACTCTGTGCAGGTACAGGAAACACTCAGAGGAAAGAAAGCTTACAATGCAACTGTCCTGTCGAGCCAAATTCTACTGTGGGCTGTGATCATTGTTAGTGACTGAAGCTGAGCATTAGCTGATTTGATCTTTCTTCTTTGTCAAAAACAAAGAAGACACCCTTTTAAAATTACTTGCCACCCCAAAACCTCAAAAGTATCTTGATCCACTGCTGCCAATGCTGCAATAATAGACCAAACTGCTGTGAACATCCTAGTGTAGCTTTGCTCACCACCTGCCTGTGTTTTCGATTCGAGCCTATCTGATTTAGGTAAAAGAAATATCTTGGAAATGTTGACAGTGAACTGATAATGTCCACGCGGGTGACACATTTCAATACGTCTGTCTGTCTTCGTCTCTGCAGAAATCTCAAGTCTGACAGGGGTATAGAACCGAAGAACAGAGGACTCCTGAGGGCAAACTGAGATAATGTCACCATGTTCACTTCAGTAGCATGGAGAGTGAGAAAGAGAAGCTAATGGACTACTTCTGATGTATTTTCTCTTTCGGGTCAGGCAGACCAAGAATGAAACAGATTTCACCTAGAGACGGGCCCACGGGGGGCGTCTAGTTCAGCACAGAAGCAAAGATACTTTAATATAGAGAAGTTTAATTTTAGGCAGCTTCCAGGCCTGGAAAATCAAAAATCCAGTATTTTATTTTAAGTGTGAGCAAACTGGAATTCATACAGCATAAATTACGTGAAAGTGGCAGCAACATTGATTTAAGAAGCTGGCAGAGCTTCACAAGGAGAGGAGTGAGGCTGGAGTCATGAAGAGCAACCATGCATTCTACTCTAGAAAATATGACATCTTCAGAAAACAGGAAGCCACCAGAGCCAGTGCTGTGCCAGAAAAGGCACCCTGCACCCCCTCCTATCTCCCACTAGGAGAGTATCACAGCCATGAAGCGTACAATAACCAGCATCCACCCTACAACCTTACTGGCTAAATGAATCCTTTTGGAGACAAACAGTGGGCCAGTGGGTCGTGAGATGCAATCTTCCAAAGAAATAATTCTTTTCTAGCACCGTTTGTGATCGTCTTTAGGTTCAACAGAGGTTTAATGGCTCTAGATTCTATGTGTAATGTAACACTGGCATATGTCTATGTTTTGTGTTTTTATAGCCATTTAATGCAACAGGTGTTACATCTCTCGCCCATTTTCTTACTTTGTCTTGGTTTGAGACAGATTTAAGGTAGTAACAGCAGTGTTTTATTTGTGCATGTTTGTGTTTTGAAACTGATTTTAACGTTATTACATACATTTCTATTGTAGAGCATATACCCCCCCACACACACACACACACACACAGCACCAGACGGAGTGATAGAGCGACAATGCCCGGGAATAAGGGGGGCTCCTTGTCTGTTCTCATGCATGTGCTGCTGTTGTGTGCGACTGCAGGTGCTGGAGCGGCTGCAGCAGAGAGGCTTCTGGATCACAGCATCATGTGGCGGCGGCGTGGACTCCTCTCAGTTCAGTGAATACATTCTGCGGAGAGAAGGCCGAGGCGGCCGGCACCCCCCAACACTCATACACATCAAACAGGAAGTCGTGGACTGAGCTCAGAGGAAATGGCAGATGTCAGCGACTGGAAGAGGCAGAGAGGACACAAAGCAACAGAATGTGTTCCTCTAACACGACAAGAGTCATTACAGGAAAAGGAAAAAGACTTCCATCAGGGCAGAGTGCAGGGAATCATGGGAAATGTGGTTCAGAGGTACACTATAACATCACAAACCACGATTATTTTGCATCATTTAGTCTGCAGTTCACAACAGTATAACAGCGGCACAAAGATCACTGATGTTTCATTCTTTGTTTGAAGTGAGAGTTGTTCATCTGCCAAGTCTCGTTCATCTAAATGATTGTTTTCATACAGGACACTGTGCACTGTAAGGTGTGTTCACGCTAACAATGACACAGATATCCGCATGAAAATAACCATCATCAGGTTATGTTCTGTATTCCGTTATTAGCAAATAGGTCAATAACTCATGTTTACACCTCAGGCAGGGTGATATCTGCCCATGTACCACTGCACCATGCACATTCTTCTGACAGCAGTATGTGTACTTTTAAGACATATTTGAAATTTCCTTTAATGACAGCTGGAACATTTCTCTCATGACTCAGCATATTTGGTGAATTTAAACAGATTTTATAAGCACAGTATGTCCACATGGACTGAGATCTGTAATGGCCATGGGAACTCTGAGTTCAGAGCAGCGTGACATGATTGTTGTGCTGGTAGAGGTGCCGGTTCAGAGCAGGACAATGGTTTGAAAATGCTGTGTTTTCCAGCCTCACTACTGGCTGTAATGTACTGTATAAGTTGTATATGTACAAGTTGCAGTGGATAAATCGAGCGGCCTCATTTGCGTGGACATTATTTTGTAACAACTGCAGATGTTCACGCTTCTGGAGCAAACCTGACATGGCGAAAGTAAAATACACAAACAGCGAGTTCCCTGTGAAATAATTCTGTTCCAATCAGTTTATCTTAATATTTTTACAACAAACATCATCTCAAGAGACTTTTCCATTTCAGTGTAGAAATGCAGAATCAGAAAAACTGTCACGGTCACTGTCCAGATACTTCTGGACCTAAATGTCTGTACTGGTGCCAGTGCTGTTCAGTACCTCTCCATTAAGAGATGTAGAAAAGCAACTATTTTTAAAATTGGATCCTGTAGCTTTAATTGTATTTTAGCAAATATTTACATTAGCTTTAATCCAACCTGAAGAACAATTTAAACACACGGAGCAACTCTGGGGTTCAGCATTTCGCTTAAGGGTGCTTCAACATGTGGACTGGAGGATCCGGGGAATCACAGCGCTGACCCTGCACCTTCACTGACATACTGGGTACACAAATGTATTTTCCTTATGTTACAGGAGAGAGCGTTTACCATTCTCTCTCCATCACATTTTCACCAATTTGTAATCAGTCTTTCATGATGAATAAATTGGAATTCATAAGCAGGAGACCTTCATTTCTTCCTGTACTATAGGCTACGTCTCCTTTCTGCTAAGTGGCTGCTGCGTGCGTCGCCGTTTTGCTGCAGTCATGAGCCTGATGTCAACTAGAACAGGTCTCGTTTGTGCTAATGTTCTACTGTATTTGTAACTTTGTATTATACAAAGGGTTTAAACAGGTTAGAAACACCTGCCACTATTATACAACAGCAGGACAACCCACATCGTCAACAAAACCTGACCTCAGACCTCAGAGGGCGAAACACTTCTAAAGCTCTGAAAGGATTAAGCAGGCTCTAAAAAAGCTGAGACAACAACAAGATCATCCCCAGAGTCGCACTGCTAAAAGAACACATATCAGTAAGTGATGTATTCAGATATGTTTAATGGTTGAACTACAAATAAACAGACAAATGAAAAACTTATCTTCACGTGGTGCACTGTAAGAACTAACAGCATCTATTTTTACTCACAGCCTTATTATTTCGGCACCTGAAATCCTTTCATTTCAAAATAACACAATCACAACACAAAACACTGTTGCCGAGCAACGTATTATAGCGAATTAACATCAGAAACTTGATAGAACTGAAGCGACAATTGCAAACTTTGATCTTGTAAACATAAACAGACGATGCTTCAGTAAGTACAGTGAAGTAATCAGATCATGGCCTTGTACAGAGTCAGCGAGTGGCGAAGGAAGCGCTCCTGCTCCATACACACCAGCAGATCCCTCAACATCACCCGAGTCACTCTGTGAACACTCTGTCTGGGCAGCAGAGACATCTGACACACACAAATGTAAGACGGTTAAATAACACTGATGCAGAATCACATCCAAACTGACCAGACAACAGTTTTAAACAAACACTACCCGTTTTATTCTGTATATTTAGTTTAAAATAATCACATGACTTGCACCTTACACACCTCTTTCTGCTTGAATCAAAGTGGCTGTTGAGAAACACTGTTGAGGTCAGCGTGAGTGGGACAGACCTGAAACCTGACAACACTGCCTCCCTAACTAAGCTGCGCAGTAAGACATGCCAAGGATTCACAAAGAACAACTGTACATTACAAAACCAAAAGACGTCCTGTCCACACTACTCTGTGCCAGCTGAGTGCAGGAAGCCCTGTGGCTGCGAGACGAACGAGAGAGACAGCAGGCAGCCGGATTCACTGGATAATGGAGTTCAAAGGCAGTGGGAAGTGTGTGCAGTTAGCAGTGCGTCGCCGTCGTCTTTAAACCTACAGGCCTGCAGGGCTGAGACTTAAACACACAGAATTAAACTAACAGTCTCACACATGCTGTGTGTGGGGAGCTGTAGGCCGAGAGTGAGGTGGTGCTCGACGTGAACTCCCTTTACACCAACTCATTCACCCTTATTAGACCGTGGGCCTCAAAAAGGACCATGTGATACACGCGTGTCAGTCTTGCTAATGTAGTGGACAGACATACGTAAACTGCAGCTTTTCCCAGTATGTTGCTCTCAATTTTCTAATACACTTTCTGTTTCCTGGTACTTTGGGTTTCCTGTGTGGCCTGGTAGCGCAATGGGTTAAGCGTCAGACTGGTAAGCAGAAGGTCGCAGGTTCGAAACCCCATTTGCCTCCTAGTCCATCCCCTACCAGGTGTGTCCCTGAGCCAGACACCCAGCGCTAGCTCCCTGTAAGTCGCTTTGGATAAAAGCGTCTGCCAAGCAAAGTTCTTCCACCATCCATCAGCTTTTTACTATGGATGAATCCATTGAAATATTTTATTAGTACTCTAGGTTTCAATGATCTAGAAGCTTATAGCAACATACCAACAAAGATTTTAGTTTGTCCACCTAAAAGAAAATAAGGGACAAAATAACAAAAACCTTTTTAAGACACAAGTGAGACAGCACACACACACCTGACTGTCAGTCTGCTCCAGAGGTCTCTTCCTGCGAGGCCCGATGGCAGCCAGCGCTGTGAGGTTGGCCTCTCTCTGCTGCAGCTGAGCTTCTTCTATTTGTTGTAACTGACAAGACAACAGTTGGTGACAAGTGTTGTGTAGTGAATAAACAGTTCAGACACATCACACCGTATATATTCCTATACACACTTTAAAATCAGCGTTTCTCACATCGTATGTGACAATACAGCGGATAAAGCACTGAAACACCAAGGCTGATCGTTGGTGTTCTCGTTAACTGGAGACATCTGGGTTTTAAGATCACAGAAAACTGAATCACAAACGAAAAGTTTCTTTACAGTTTTCACACAAACTTTGTCTTCTCTCACTGAAAACACATTTTTTTAACTCCAGGCTTCAACTGTGAGCTCAGACACAGGTTCAATTAAAATCAGCTCCAATTAGCACCACACCTACTCAAAGCTCCAGCGAGCGTGTGCAAGTAGGGACTTGGCAAAGTGCAAGTGTGAGTACACGTGTGGTGCACTGGTGGTGGAGTGTGTGGGGGAGGCAGCAGCGCTGAACACGTGTTGCTTCTGTGGAGAAACCTCAGGGAGTGTGATGGCTGGGAGCTACACAGCAGCTTGAGAAGGAGAAAACAAGCCCTGTGTGGTGGCACCACCTCCTGAAATAGCCACACTGCTACCAGCGCCTTTCATCTCCCGCACACTTCTCCCTGCCCTGCTGGCGAAAACACATCACACACACACACACACACACACACCGCTGCATTACTAAATCAATGATTAGTGTGAAAGGTGGCAGGGATTTGAAGAGTTCCCAAACAACACCTCTTTAAGAGTTTACGTTGGCTCCACAGAAGAGTAAAATATCCGAGACATCACAAGGCGTCAGAAAACAGATTCTGGTTCAGGTTGGATTTATACTTTTGTTTTGGAGTAAGTTCACTGCTCATGGAGTCAGACAAAAGTGCCAAACATCTCCAACAAATGTTTCCCTATTGTCTTCTCTTCTAATAAGAGTTCATATCTATTTTCAAAAATTAATGTTCATTTCATCAGTCACAGGAAAATGTTCTTTGTCCGTAAGTCTCCATCTACTCACAGCGCTCAATTTATTGGTCACACCTAGCTACAATTATTTGGGTTCTGACAGAGCACTGGTGGACAAATGTAAAATGTTCTGCTAAGCACCAACAGTATGTGTGGTACTGTTTTTAATAACCAATGTTAATGTCACTTTCATCTATAGAGATCAACACCCTATATGAAGGTGTGCATACGTAATAGGCAGCTTCTTTTCCTGGAGTTTAAAGATTGAAAACAGATTTAAATGCAGCACTACTGAAGCTGAACCAGAACCATCAAACATTTAGTTGCAAATAGCCAAAAGATTTGAGATGAATCGCACATGAAGCTACAAGAAGTACGAGGTGTTCAGCGCTCAGAGACTCGAACTCCACTGAAGACACAGAGGGTGCATGTTTAGGCCGGGCCAAGAAATATCTGAAGAGAGACATTTTAAAGGTTTATGGCCTGATGAGATGAGAGGGACATGGTGCCTGGATCAGAATCAGGCATAGGGATCAACTTCCACTCACACACTACCTAGGTGGAGGTAAGGTACGACTCCCACACCCTGGGCAGTTTTCAGAAGAACAGGAGATTATACAGGGGAAAGCTGTGGCTGCTGCTGTACAAAAAGTGGATCAACACATAAGGAGACCGAGAATCCATCAATGAAAGGCTTGAGTTCAGGTTTATAACCATTACAAATATACTCTGTGTTTTAACAGATGCACAGTACGTGGCTACTAAAATGCAAAACATTTGAGATGGCTGGGTTCACTAATTTTAGCTTATAAAAAAATCTATTAAATGTTCCAAAAAACAAACACAAACCTCTTTAGCTCTTTGTTTGAGCTGCTGATGCAGTGGATCCTCAGCGTGTGTGCGACTCTGGGACAACAGACACACAAAGACAAGTCACGATGGTGTCATGTAAAAACTCTACCGGCTGATCTAGAAATTACACAAAGATCAACTTTGTTAAAACAGAAAATTGGTCAGTGTGACTTCTGTGGAAGAAGAGTTCTGCTTCTTTCTGGCTCCACTCACTCTGGCCAAACGCAACAGTCGCTCTCTCTCCTCTTCGTCTTTCCTCTTCTTCTTCAAACTCTCCACTTCCTCCAGGAAGCGAAGCTGCGAGCGGACGTCAGTCACTTTGGCGTGCCACGCGTCCTCCTTTGAACAAACAAGTGTATGAGATATGAACTGATCATATAAAGAGCTTCATCAACATAAAAGTATAGTTAGTTAAGCACACACCGGCTGAAATTAAAATAAAAAGGTACTTCTGGACTCATTAACAGATTGGGTTTATCCTGGTATCTTTAATGTTCTTTACAATGGTAGAAAATCTATACAAAGACACCAACACTGTATGTGAGGCACATGAAACATGAAAACGTAAAGTGAATAATCCACTAATGTATTTTTTCTTTTTCTAATCACGAGACAATTTTAAATCTACAAAACGCTATTTAAGACCGCCTGTTTGAAGCTTCTTATTCTTTGAGTGTAAAGTGTCAGCCTTGTTCTAATAATGCAGACATTAAAATTCTGATTGGGTCCCAGGGATGATTAGTGGATCCATACGTAATGTGGCTTTAATTGCATTTAACTTTAATTGTAGTTTTACAGAACATGCTCCCTCTGTCACTGACAAAGGTTTGAGTCTCAACAGGTCCAAGCTCCTTCAACGCACCATCAGAACCCAGTAAACAAGATGTCTTGGATGCAGTATTACATGTGAAGGTAAAAGGTAGTGATGTTCTGATCAATCGGCCACGGATCAACATCGGTCAATTCTTGCGAAAAAATATGTGATTGGCATATTGCGAGCAATGTCTTTCATTGCTGATCACAATACCCGATCACCTTTAGTTCTGTGTTTATCCTGCTCCACCTTTTTGTGCAGCAAATCATAAACAAACGTCTGCCGTGTGGAACGTTTACACCGTCTGTGAGAAAGATGTAAAGTTTGCATCATGCAACAAAAAAAACACCTCGCAGGGCAAGCTCGTAGAAACGCTTCAACACAACTAATTTAATACGACATTTAAAGAACAAACACTTTCATAGCTCACTGCAGAGAATAAAAAGAGTTATTTGACTTTCTGAACTATTTAGCCCATAGAAATGTTTTTAATCTGTTAAAGACTGTATTATTGACAGCAGGTACATTTAAGTGTTGTCCAGTCGCCCTTTTGACTGGAGATGTTTTTTTAAATAGTATTTCTAAATTAAGCCGATTTAACAGTTTCTCTTTTCCAGATCACAGAGCCAGTAGCACTCGTAACTAAATTGAAAAATTTCCAGCCAATCCATGCAACTGGTATGCTAATCGGCACTCATTGGTGGTGTGACTTACTGAAAGTTACAGTAAGTGGTTGGTACCTTCAGCCCGGCCTTGCGGTGTTCTGCCATCACTGTGAGCTTCTCCAGCAGTCGATGGAGACATTCCTGTGTAGCATGAGAAACCAGAGCGACCACATCTGGACCAACATCAGTTACTCCCAGTGCCCGTCCTAACACAGGACACAGCTGGCATTAACGCCACAACAAGAGTCAAGCACAAAAACACTCTCCAGATTAACCTCAAACATTTCCTAGAAGGTCCAGTTAAAAAAAGAACAAATGTAATTTTATATTTACTCCATGTATTAAGGCATTAAAGAAATTATTCCAACAAATAGCTTTTTTCATCAACATCAAATTAGCTTTGTGTTAAATGCAGCTTGTTTGGAGCCGTTACATGTAGAGTAATTCGTACGACATGTTGAATGTAGCACTTCATCGCTGCATAGCGCCTGTACCTGTCCGAAGGATTCGGCTGAGCACGGGGCTGGGAGACAGGAAGGGCTGATCCTGACACGACTGTACCACTGAACCAACCATGGTGGTCAAGATCTGTGCGTTCTCTTCCCTCAAGTTGACTCCAGCCATGGACGCTACATCGTTAATGTCATCATCCTCTCTGAAAACACATACACGTGATTGTACCAAGGCCAGTGTTGTTGAGAGCTATGCTAGCCCTGAGATAACACTGATGTATGTATGGGTTACTTGTAAGATCCTGAAGTGTCCTTAAATGCAAATTTAGTAAAACGATGTGGATCCTGAGTGAGGGAATGCTTCACTGAAAACTCTCCTATAAAAACAGAAAAACAAGTTCAATAAACAAAAGTGTTTCATTTAACAAAAATACAACTGTGACAACTGCCTGTGGTCGGTACATTGAGCTCCACCATGCTCGTATTGTTTTTACCAAATTCACTTTGAATCAAGTGTTACCTGTGAAGTGTGCTCCTGGCTGGACTGCTGTGAGTTTGGCTGTGGGTTTGTTAATCTTGGATACGCAGTTTCTGGACTGGGTTAATGTTGCCAACGCAGGTCTCAGAATCACTCGAGCTTGCTGCATAACCTGCATTTTAAAAGATACCATCATTTACACTAACAGTGGCAATGAGAAATGTGGCTGGAACAGTGGTTCTCAAACTCGGCCCTCAAGCCCCACTGTTTACCAGACATTCCTGCCCTACACTGCTGATTGCCTGCTGAAGCCTAGAAATACCAGTGAACCAGGCATAACTGGAAAACAAGCAGGACAGTGGTGCCCGAGGGCCGAGTTTGGGAACCTCTGGGCTAGAGGGTGGCGGTGCAGGAATGAAACAACTGGGGCACAACTGGGTGTGTTTTACCATGATGTATTTAGGACACATTTTGTTTAGTAAAGCTTACACTGTGAGCCAGAAAACGTCTCTTTACCTGATCGCTGGTCCTGAAACTTGGTCCTGTGTCTGTGACGGACGGCTTCATCGTGGAAGACGTGGGGTTAGGGTTGCGCGTGGAAGTTGATGCCTGTTGAATAAATAACTGTGGATCTGAAGTAAGGCGTCGAACTGCAGGAAGACTTTTCTGAAATAACCAAGAAAAAATTTGATTATTAGACAAATTCCATATTGTCATCATGTTTGAGTCCAACTATGAGCGGTTATACAATTGACTTGGTTTGAAAGGACACAACACAGTGCGTCTACATTCTTGTTGCTCTTGTATGCTCACCTTGAGGAAAGGCACCAAGCACGGCTGAGGAGTTGACTTCAACTCATGATAGAGCTGTTCTGTAAACTCCTCTGCTTCAAGCTTTCCTTCCTGCAGAGTAATAAAGTACTGTAATGTAATATACGCACTGGTCACACAGGTATAAAATGCATCCATCTATATAAATGACTAGAGAAAAAAAGCTTGTTTCTGTTGAAACTGAAGAGTACAACCACAAATAGGCCTTACAAGAAAGAGGATTAGATAAAATAATCTTAATGTGCAGTCTGCTTGATTGCTGTGTTCATTCAGTTTAAAGCAGAAAAAAATCCCTCAGTGGAAACAAACAGCCTGATGAAGATTAATTTACAATGTGAAGAGGACAGTAAAATATTTAAGTGCTCAGTGCAGACATACCAGCAGACTCCTGACCAGTCCCCTGACGTTGTTAGCCATATTAGCAGACCTGGAGTCACTGGAGGCCAGCTTGATCAGAGTCACCAGGAAGTTCTTGCATTTTTTCACACTTTCCAGGGTCTCCTGTGAGTGAAACTTGAGCTTACAACCATTTCTGATTAAGGTCAGTGTCTTCTGTTTGTCTCACTTGTGCTTATGCAGCAGATGGATCTGGGTTCTCTTTAAAGCTACTAGAAGAAAAGTAAAAAGCTTACATACCGATTAGCTGTCAACGACTGACAGTGTAAACTCCTTTCACAGTAGTCAATTCCTGAACTGCTGCTGGTTTTAGGAGAATGATGTAACCATGACTACATTTTAACAGAGCTCTGAAGGTAGTCACTCTTTAACCGTGAAACAACAGCAGTAAAGATGCATACTGAGGTGATAGTTTCACTGCTCAGTCTCCTCCATGTTGGCTCGAACTGTTTTGGGGGTGCAGCTTGAGGAAGCCACTGGTGACCCTCACCTGACTTAACGTGGTTTGTGGCTCCTTCTTGGTCTCAATGGCGGCCGTGTGAATGAGAGGCTGGCTGCTCCGCTCTGGCACAGGACTGACGGTCTTGACTACAGCTGGTTTGGAAGCTACACCAATCACCTAAACAACATAAACTCTAACTATAATAATAACATAAGGGTTTTGATGTGATGAGACATGTTTCATTATGAGACTACATAAGTAGGAGATCGTTTAGATCTTTTAAAAAAAAGCATTCCCTAAATACAATGTGAAGTGAGCCACGCTTTTGTGGAAGATGTAACGGAAAACATTCAGCAAATGACCCTATCTCCGTGTGGAGAAGCCTGCAGCACACATACCAGCAACAGGAAACAGCCCTAAGGATCGGTGAAAAGCACGTGCACCAGCTCTTACTGAGGCAAAGATAAGCTTTATGGTCTGTGTCAAAGTCTGTACTGGACTGTTGGCCCCCATCTTTACAGAGCCGCTTAACTAAGCTTATTCCATCAGTCATGGATTACCACAACCTGTAAGCTTGGAAGCTGGCATAATAAGAGTATCAAGGTAGAACACTGCTATCTGTATTTAACAGCAGCCTTACTGCTACTTGTGAAAACTGTCAAGCAAGGTCTAAGTACAAAATGTTTACCTTGACCACAGCTGTCTTCTGGACTGGTGCTGGCTGGAAGCTGGGAGGGGCCGTCATCCTGATAACACTCACCTTCTCATTGCTTTTACTTCCCGCTGCTGCAGTCACCTGAACTCCAGACAAAACAGCAGGATACGACCACAGAAGTACTTCAGCTACATTCTCCCCCGAGTATTCAAGAAAACAAAAACAGCGTGCACACACTCACACCTGAGGGGCCAGAAATCTGGGTGCCTGACCGCCGACAAGTCTTGCCTGCTGAGCCTGTGCCAAAGCCTGCTGGGAAA
Organism: Microctenopoma stevenorrisi; assembly: GCA_032270685.1. Lineage (NCBI taxonomy): Eukaryota > Metazoa > Chordata > Actinopteri > Anabantiformes > Anabantidae > Microctenopoma > Microctenopoma stevenorrisi. The sequence continues at coordinate 805,754 of JAUMTR010000019.1, read as the reverse complement.
CGAGCATCAGCTGACCACTGTCACTGCGGATTAACATCATACCTGTGACAATTAAAATCCAAAGTCACATGCTAGTAATCGACACTGGACTGGGTCACACACACACACACACACACACACCAGCTTGATCTAAACATAGTTTGTCAGACTACAACCAGTGGCATGCAGCAGTTCACCTGGTGGTATTTGAATATTGGCCGGAAGCTGTGGGGAGGCAGACGGCAGCCGAGGGGCCACAGCCACTGGCTGCTGAGCCGCTGGCCTGGGTACCGTTATCACCACCGTCCTTCCTGGGGTTGTGGCCTGGTTCATGGGAACTACCTGACTCAGAGCTGCTTTTGTTACCTGCGGTTGGCCACTAGCACTCATTCCTCCCGGTGCTGCCACCTTCGCGATCACCATTATAGCAGGCGACGAAGTGTGTGGCCCCGGGCCTGTAACTGTAGAGGAGGCAGGGAGGTGCCCCTGGCCAGGAGTGCTGACTTTAGGTGGGGCAGGGATGGAATCACCCTTAGAGATGGCTGCAGCAGTGGGTGGAGGCTGCACAGCACTGAAGGGCCCACATGTGACTGGAACTTGTAATATCTTGACCTGGACAGAGGCGTCTCCATCTCCTGCTGGCTCACATGACTCCAGCTTTTGGGATTCAGTTACCACTTTATTAGTGGCCAGCATTATTTCTGAACAGAAGAACAATACACGGGTATTTAATTTAAAAAAATAACAGCAAGAAATGGTTTATTTACACAACTATGTCCCAAACGCCCCGAAAAATGCTGAAAATAACGATAACAGTCTCTTGATGTGGTGATGTGGAACAGGTTAATGGAGTTGCTGCAGACAGTTCAAACGACCGACATTTTCCCGCGTCAATGCTAACGTTAGCTAACGCTACGTGTGTCGCTAGCCGAAACCGAAAACGAAAACCGTTGGTGGTTTTGTTTGACAAGTGTGAACTGTACTTCCCATTTAACAACTAGGTGTGTGTTCCTGTTTTCTACAAGACCTCGGGCGGTACATCGTTTGTGGAAAACAAGATGAACATACAATGTTTGTGATTTGTTAGCTGCCCTTCATGACGTTTGCCGTTATTTCCCACAAAAAGCGCCGCTTTTTGCTCTACTTTTCTCGCTTTGTGTTGCGAATTTGTCGTTACGGTTGCATTTGGAGGAAATAATAAGATGAAGTGAGAGGCTCACCTGCCGGAGCTCCTCCACCTGCGCCACTATGGCCCTCAGAGAAACAGGCACCATCTATGAGACTACGTGATTAGAAAAATAGAATATATTATTTCGTTTAGTATTTTTGAGTGGAAAATATATGTGATGTGAAGACAGACGCTTTTTCCAACATGATTTTACTCAACATTAATGCAGGTTGAGTTCAGGTACCTGCTGTTAATGGATGATGAACGGGAAAAAGCTCACGAAGCGTGCGACAGGTCAGAGAAGCAGCTGCGTTGCGTTCACGTTCAGCTCCCTGTGAACGCAGGTGTGTGTATACGTATATATATATTAGATTCAAACTCGTCTGCCTCTCTGTTGTGTCACTGCCATAGTTTCACAGATCGCATTTATTTGTGTGTTTTTTAGTCTTCGCAGAACTCAGCGTTTCAGTTTTACTCTAAGAAACGATTGTTGTCGAGTCCAGTCAAACACACCTGTCTGCTGATGCGGGAACAAACCAGCGTCTCTGCGCCACCTGCCGGACACGCAGGGCTCACACAGGCTCTTCATTTTCCTCTGTTGTAATGTCTATGAAGGATTGTGCTATCTATTAATAATGCCATTAACGGTACTAATATTGAAAACAAATGGGTGTGCGTCAGGTGATGTTTGCAACATCTCTGGCATTTCAGAGTCAGGATGGTCATGTTTCCCACAGTGCTTGCACAGAAATTATTGATCAAAGAAGGACAATAATTCTTTTCCTCTCCACTGTCGCCTCAGTGCTTGCTTGAGTGGGACTGTTGGGTTTTCTCAATGTCTCTGTATATATTGAAATAATGTGTAAGGTCTTAAACCTTACACTGTAAAGTGCCTTGAGATGAATTATGTTGTAAATTGGCGCTATATAAATAAAGTTGAATTGAATTAAATGTATAAAGACCATGAACATTATATGAGCAATACACTTCTTTAATAGAATAACTCAACATCCAGGTTAATTTCACAGTGGAGTAAAGAGTTCTCTGACATTAAATGACGGATGACAATGGCAAAAAAATTTCACACAGCAGAACTGTAAACTTTACTGCAGAGGAAAACATCAGCTTGACTGTATATACACTACAAACCAGTGTGTCATTTTTCAAAATAAAACTAAGAAAAAAAATTAAGTCAATAGTCTTCAAAATGAAATGTGCTCAAATCAGCTGAATAATTATATGCTGCTGTGAACTATTTGGTTTCAAAAAAGTAATCACACAGATGATTTCCTTCTGTTAAATGTTTGCATGTGTATGTGAGATACAAGCAAAATAGCATACCATCTCCATTATTTACTGTAGATAAGTTAGATTTACTTATGGATACAGCTATGGTGTGAGCTCAGTATCATGTAACTTGTGCTTTTATTTTGAAATTGTAAAATAAGTGATGTTGAGATGTTTTCTCTAGTAAACTGCCACATGTCTCCGACCAACAGCAGTTCCATATTAAAGCTCATTCTGGGTAAAGCTACTGAATGATGGAGAAAAAAATTACATGACTATTTGTATTGAGTATTTTATTAATATTTGTTTTGAAACCAAATACAGAAAAAACAGATTTTTATTTTCTTTAGATAAATGAATTAATGAATAGTACTGTCTCTTGTTAGTTGCAGTGCTGTCTTATGCATCACATATCTGTCATTTGTATCACTGATATGTCAGTCAGTACTGGAACTGTGACATTTCTCTGGATGAAAATAAATGATTTTAATAAGTTAGTGGTTTTGTTGCTGTGTTGATTTCTGGCCACTTGGGGGCAGCAGAACTAAGTAACCACCTGTCATCTAATAAAGTCATAGGTGTCAATATTTAATGTGCATCAGTATCACACAGGACACTCTGGCATGTTTCTTATCCTGTCATCTTTCTTGTGAGCTGTACTGTCCGTTTGATCCACGCCTCTGTTCTGTCCATACTACTGTATGTAGTTGATGATGTTGGTGAAGCCTCCATCCATCATCTCTACCTCCGTCCTCCCAGCAGATGTAAAACTAACTCCTCATCTTCAGCTAGAGACAGACCAGTGTCCAGAACTTCATGCTCCTCATCCTCCTGCTGCCTAAACTTCTTCTTCTTCTGTGCTTTCACATCTTCCTCTTCATCTTCGCTGCTTTGCTTCCGTTTAGCCGACTTCTGCTCAGAGGACACCTTGTCGGGGTCCGGCAGGCTGTCTGGATCAAACTCGTCTTCGCTGTGATTGGCCAGGTAGGCCACCACCTCGTCCTCCTCGTCCTCCTCGTCCTGTGCATGCTGCTTGCTGGCCTCCCTCCTGGCCGCCTTCGCCTTCAGCCTCTGCTCTCGGTGCTTGGCTTTGATTTTGGAGCTGTACAGCTGCTTGTCAAACTGGTCCTCACGTTGCAGCCTCTCTCTGGCCTTCTGCACACTGATACCTGAAACCAGATCCTCCTCTTCCTCTTGCTCCTCTTCAGCAGTCAATGGCCGTTGGACTTGCGGCCACAGCTGCACAGCCTCTCCTTCTTCACTAAAAGCCACTTTGGTATTGACCTGGAAATTTCTCTTAAGGGCCTTTTTGGCCTCTTTGAACTTTGTCTCTTTTGCTGTTTTCTTTTTCGAGCCTGCAGCAGGCTCCTCCTCCTCACTCTCCTTGTCCCCCGTTACACTGAAGATGTCCTTTATTTTGACTTTCAGCAGGTCAAAGTCCCTCAAATCATCCTCATCCTCACTTTCATCTGCTCCCTGCAGTCGCGTCCTGGACACCAGAATGTCACCTTCATCACCACTGTTGTTGCCCTCCCCTGAATCCTCTGACTCCGAGCTCTCATCTTCCTCCATGGGAGCATCTCCTTTCAGCTGGACCTTAAAGCTCCGCAGTTCTTCCTCTTCATCCGACTGCTGCTCCTCCTCTCCCTGGCCGCCGCTCTCAGCTCGCTGTGCCTGTGCTTTGTTTAGGAAGCGCACCCTCGGAGCCACAGCGAGACCCAGAGAGACAGCGTATTGCAGGAGCTGGATTTTAAAGACGTCAAACACCTCTTTGTTCTTCATCAGGTAGACGGAGCGCAGGTAGGACACAAAGCACCTCTGGGCTCTCTCCTTCTGCTCCTTCTCCTGTGCCAGGAAGGCCTCCAGCTTCTGCTGCACGCTCTGCAGCTTGTCCGGGTTCACCTGGAATCCAACACACAGTGAAATCCATCAGTACATATGTCCACTGCAAGGTTCCACGAGGAAGAACCAGCAGCACTGTGCAGTCACAGCATGTAGATGACAGAGCAAACAATGTTGTTCATGCTCACATTTTCTCCTTAGTACTGGGAACAAATGATGGCTATGAGTGAGTTGGTATATTCAAATCAAAAAACAGGCCACCTAGCTAGCTCCATCTTTAAATGCTGTAACGGTGCCAATTATTCTGAAACAAACCATCAGAAAACAACTTTTACTTACACGTTTGGTGCATTCATTAAATGTTTCTTATACAATTTGAATATTTTTACTTCACAAACTTGTAATGCAGGAATTATTTGTAATAGAGTCTTTCTATGGTACTATAACGATACATCACTGGCCTGTTGTTACTGGAACTGCTTTCTCGTGAAGAAACAATCTGCTGACAGCAAAACAACACTGTGTTCACCTCCATTAAACTGGAGCAGAGGTAGATATACCTCCAAACCTTGAAAATCAAATCTAAACTACCCATCATTAGGTGACACTGACAATTACAGAGCACACAGAATTATCTTACTTTAAAAACAGCCAGATGACAAAAAGGTCATGTCTGTCATGTGCATGTTGTGTTTCTGTGTATGACCGAGTTCTCACCTGGATCTTATTGATGGGCACCTTCTTCTCCTGCAGCTGACTGACCATGCCTTTCTCCTCCGAAGGAAGCAGCAGCAGCAGGGCCTCTCCACCCTCCTTGTACCTGGCAGTCCGGCCCACCCTGTGGATGTAGGTGTCTGCGTCCTCGGGACAGTCGAACTGCAGCACCCAGTTGACAGCAGGGAAGTCCAAGCCTCTGGCGGCAATGTCTGTGGCAAACAGCACAGCGTTCTGCTTTTTGATGAAGTCGTTGTAGACCTCCACCCTCTTCATCTGCTGCTGCTTGCCGTGCAAAGCCAGGATGGGCATGCCGGGTCTGAGGCGGCAGAAGGCCCGGAACAGGTACTGCACCTCCTTGCAGCACGCAAAGAAGACTATGACCTTCTTCTTCAGATGACTTCTGATGAAGGAGTAGAGCATGTTGACCTTCTGGTGGAGTTCACAAACCACGTAACTCTGCTCCAGCGTAGCTGGCGTGCTGAACTTCGCGTTCTCGTGAACCCACACGTACTCTGGGTCTTTGAGGCTGAGCCGGGCCAGGTCTTTGACGGACTTGGTCTGCGTGGCAGAGAACAGCATTGTCTGTCTCGTTTTGGGAAGGTTCTCCACAATCGCGTTCAGAGTGTCAGCGAAGCCCATGTCCAAAATGCGGTCTGCCTCATCCAGGACTAGCATGTGGAGGTTGGAAGCGTGGAAGGCGGCCGTTTCATCCATGTGCTGGAGCAGACGTCCCGGGGTGCAGATGATGATGTTGCTGCGGGGAATCTTCTCTGACTCGCTCTTCAGGTCCTTCCCACCGATGATGAGCCCCGCAGAGAACTCGTGGTTCTTGCCCACCTTACGCAGGACCTCGAAGGTCTGGTAAGCGAGTTCTCTGGTAGGCGATATGATGAGAGCACCGAGGCCATCCATGGAGGTCCACTGTTGCCTGTACAAACACTCAAGTACCGGTATAAGAAAGGCTAAAGTCTTCCCGGAGCCGGTCTTGGCTGCGCCGAGGACATCTTTACCTCGTAAGGCGAAGCCTATCGTCTGTCTCTGGATCTCTGTGGGCTGTCTGTACTGGCCTTGCTGCAAACCTAGCAGGGTTTTCTTTGAAATGGGGAAATCAGAAAACTTGACCACCTCTTTGGTGCTGATGTCACCGTACCTGCTAACCAGTTTGTCGATGTAATCCCGTTCTACCTGCCACTCGGGCTTCTTCTTCTGCGCTCTCTCGCGTTTTACTCGCGATTTCGTCTTATTGTACTTTTTCTTCCATTTCTCGAAGTTTTTGACAGGATCGTCGCCGTCTTTTATCTTGGCGGGTTTCGGCTTCTTCCCGAACGAGTTTGAGCCTTTTTTCTCCATAATTTATGTTAAAATAGGGTTTGTCATAGGAGTATAACGCACAACTCACACAGCGTGGAGAAGAGTTTCGTCGCTTTCGTGATGACGTAAATATCACGCGACGCCGAAGTTTTGTCACAATTTGCCCTGAAATTTACCTTTCAGGTTGGTCGTCAATTCTCCGTAAACTTCTCTGTCTAATGTAACGTAATATAATATATATATATAATTATATTGTATTTATCACAAGAAGCCTGCAAAACACACCGAATGACCACATTGCACAAACTGCACACTTTGCTGATTCAAAGTGTGCAAATTTACGGAGTTCATCCGTAAATTATTGTCTGTTTCTCTTTTCACTTTAACACATTGCAGGGATGATTCTTCCTTCTCTGTGTTCACTGTTTACTTGGTATTTCATCTGCTAGTTGCGCACTCAGCTTTCTTGTTGTTTGTTTCTCCTTAAAGAGAACCGGCGATACTTCCGGATCAGTAGCGCTACAAAAAACACATTCACGGGAGCTTAAAGCACCCGATTCCAAAATAAAAGCCCCTCTGTTTATGAGCTCTAAAGGTCCTCAGATATGCAAAAAAAAATCTAGGAAAATAAAAGACGTCACGTAAGTATTTGAAATTGTTATTAATGTGACAAAATATTATTGATCATCCAGTTATTCAAGTGTCCCATGCAACCTATGATAATAATGCAGGGATGTAAAAAAGCTGTACTATACTTTACAAATTTGAGGTACTTTACTGTAGCATTTCAGTAGATAAAATACTTAAAATCAGCACCTCCTTATGTGGTGTTTTTGATCCACACCAACTCTGTTTTGGTTAATTAATACACATTTTCATTTGCCATATCACTGAAAGTTTGCAGAACATATGTAAACTAGACTTGTACATTCAGGTTAAACTGGAGACACTACATGACTTAGATATATACTTAATACGTTCCTTAAGCAAGTTTTATTTTGAAGTATTCGACCGGAACCAAACTGTTAGATCTGACGGTTGTCTGTACTCACCTGATCAACAGACAGGGCAGATGATAAACAAGAATTAGAGCACATAATTTTGCACAAACCAACTGAATAATCGCCAGCTGAGGCTTTCCTAACGTCCCCACAGTCCCCATGCTAGACAAGGCATGGCCGAGAGACAGGACGATGAGGTAATATTTGCTTTAATCTGCATTAAGAAGCACATTGGCTGGGAGGAAAATTGCAGATTGTACGTTGGTTTCCACAACAGGCTAAACTCGACAAAGTTCGCTTGAAAGTGAGCTGTAAATAAAAAGTCCCTAGAAAACAGAGCTGTTGTGACATGTGGGCGGATGGGAACTTAAGCTAGGTTAGCTGCACGTTAGCAAAACAGCTAGCGTCAAGTTAACATATTAGCCGATACCCATTAAAATGTTGAGATATTTGTGTGTCTGGTCTCTAAGATTAATGCAAATGAAAGAAAAACGTGGCTGATGTAGAACACATTGGCGAGATAAAGTTGTAGTTTTTTTTATGTATTGTTTAATTCATGAAATCTTACTTAAAAACGTGCACACATGCTAGCGTTGCAGGTAGAGCGTTGTTATCAGGAAAACTGTTAGTAAAAGTACGAATTTAATTGATGGCTTGATTGGGTACCAGTCGCTGAACTCTTTACTGAGTTTAACAGTGAACTGCTGCATTAACCAATGTCCCTAAATGAATACATGTGGCAGCTGTTTAAAAATAAGGGGGAAATGTTAGACATTTAAAATTGCCTGATTTTTTAAAATGAAATTTAGTGCAGAAAATATGCAGGACATAAAAATATTAATATTAAAGGTGCTTACATTAATTTATCATATATGCTTCCATACCACAATATGTACACATCTAACGGTATTAGTTGGATTAGCAGTGTTTTATAAAAATATAAGGACTGACCTGTAGTCCCCTATTGTTCACATTCATGTGACCTCTGTTGGCTGTCACATCTAGCTGATAAGCACTAATGCTGTCACACAATCTCTTGTTTAGAGTTTGTTTAGTTGCAGGGCAGCAGAGATTTGGAGACTTACACTCATCAAATATTTCTTTGCACAAGGTGGAAGAGGCTGACCAGATCTACCTGCTGATGAAGGACTATCGCATTTCTAGGAACGTGCGTTTGGCCTGGTTCCTTGGTAAACTCAACCAAGTGATCTGGCCGGCCTCAAAGCCTGAACTGGTGAGTTTATTCTGCCTTTTAATGTATATTCCTGTCCTCAAGCTGGCCCAAATGTACCAATCGTGAAAAGTGGAAAATGCTTTATTACACATACCTTGTGCATGTGTTAAGTCACTATTGGTTATTAGTATTCTGTAGTGACATATATACTTTCTTACATATACTCTTTCTGATTTCTTTCAGATTTTTGTTTGCAAATTTTAATATTACACAAAGATAACCTGAGGAAATACAAAATGCAGTTTTATTGCTGTTCATACTTAGAAGGACATATGTGAAAAAGTAATCCCCCCCCCCTTGCTTAATCATGAATAAACAGTAATTAACCTTACTTTAATTTCACTTTTTTACTTGCGCAGACGGGGTTTCAAACCTGCGACCTTCTGCATCTCAGTCTGACGCTTAACTCATTGAGCTACCAGGCCGCTGACTGCCTTACTATGTATACAGTACACGACATGTATGGAGAGATAACAGTGATGTAACGTAATGTTGTCTTCTCTTTGTTCTGCCACAGCTGAACTCTGAGAATGAACTGGACTTGCTGAGCATCTTGCCTAAAGGATGGCAGGCGGATTTCTCCCCCACTATGTACCCCTGCATGTTGATGCCGTCCACCCGGGCCACCTTTCTGGCCCGGAGGTATCGTTTCATCATCGAGCTGGACCTCAGCCCCTCCACAGGGATTGTGGTAAGACTTCACCACAGTTTGTTAGCTTCCAGAACTGTACAGTACAACAATGGTGTGTTTGGCAAGTGTTTTCTTTTAAACAATATTCAGTAAGGGATTGGGAACATGAGAGACCAACTGCTTTGATTTTGAAATCAAGTTTTTCCCCAGTGCTTGATCACAGATTTCAATAATTGATATGTCTTTGTGTCATTTTTTTTTTTTTCGAGAACATTTTGCTTCAGATGTTGGTCATTGCAGACATTGTTTTCTAAATTTGAGCCATGTTTTAATTTCTGTTGCTACAGGATGACAGCACAGGAGAGATGATCTTCGACGAGGTTTTTCATGCCTTATCCAGGTGTCTGGCTGGTCTGACTCAACCATTTAAAGTCCCTGGAACTGATCAGCTTTTCAAGCCTAAGATCTTCATCACCATCCTGGCGTATTCATCAATTATTGGCCTCACTTCTCACCAGGTCCTATTTTCGTCTTCGTTTGTTTTAATTTTCTATGCTGCGTAAAGCTGCTGCGGGTGTTGCTACAGTCCTCTCATAGTCCCCACTCCACCCTTACAGGTTTTGGTACAGGGCTGTCAGCTGGACAGAACTGACCTGGATGAGTTCCTCCATCACATCTATCAGCAGCTCAGAGCAGTGGAGAGCAACATTGCAGAAGTCCTTCATCAGCAGCATCAGCAGGCATGTGCATACCAACAGTAGAACAGTGGAACTACAATTTTAATATGTCTTTGTCAATTATGTTGGTATTATTAGTGTCAGTTTGACTCAGAGACTCACAATCGTCATCATATGCATCCGAACCAAGCTGGTATAAATGTGGCCTTGATGATGAATATGTACACTGATTTATTTATTTACTTATTGTTTTACCTTTAGTCTGTGGAGCCAGTCCAAAATTCAGTTCTCCATGGCAACAACATGGATGACCAGGCCCACAGGAAGCAGGGCATCTCCATGGTGTCTGCAGACACAGGTCTGGTCAGCATGGTACGCCAGGGCATTCTGGCCCTTCAGCTGCTGCCCCCCAACTCAAGTGCAGGTTTGTTTTGTTTTTTTAAATTCCAAAATAGCTTTCTTTCTAATTTGCAGAACTGTTTCCTAAAATGTCTTTCAAAGAGTCTAATTATCTTGTCTGGATTCAACAACAACCAGATCTATGAGTGCACAGCTACTGCAGCTTTTCTAGATCATAAAATATGATAAACTGGACAGACTCCTATCACTGCCTAAAATGTATAAGCTGTTTGCACTGTATGAGCTGGAACACCTGTGTGTCCCAGGCGTCATCATAATAACAGATGGAGTGACTAGTGTTCCGGATGTGGCTGTGTGTGAAACCCTGCTAAATCAGCTCAGGAGTGGAACAATTGCCTGCTCCTTCGTGCAGGTAAAGATCACAACACCTTGGTCCTACTGGCAGAACTAAAATGTGTTCTTTTGAACTGTGTTTGCACTTATCATGCACATGTTCAGGTGTCGCCACCACAGCAGGGTTTCTGGGATTGTTATATTGTATTTTGCTTCCAGGTTGGTGGTGCATACTCCTACGACTGCAGCTTTGGATACATTCCCAACGTGGAGCTGATGAAGTTCATCTCACTGGCCACCTTTGGCTCCTACCTGCCCAGCTGTCCTGAGGTGGACATGAACAGTCAGGAGATGAATGCCTACCAAAAGGCCTTCTTAACCTATTCCTTCCTCAAGTCCCCTGAGTGCATGAACTCAGAGTACTTTTGTGGTAAGATACAGAACCAAATTATTGCCTTCAAAATTTAAAAACTCCTTCCTACTGCTGTTGATGAAAAACTTTTCATGCATTGTAGTGTCTCAGCACAGACTGTTCAATGAGCACCTGGTGTCAGCCAGTGGAAACCCTGCCCTGGTAATGAGGAGGAAGAAGCACACAGAGAAGGAAGTTCATGCTCATTTAATCAGTGTGGTGTCTGTGCGACTGAGAGAAGGCTACACGATCAGGGAGATCCACCTCACCAAAGGTAAAAGTCTGTTTTTACCACAGGTTTCAGATGTTTGAAAAGTCCTAGAGCAAACAGTTTGTCGAGACAGTGCAGTGTTAGACAATTCTACTTGTTGAGAATGATCCTCTTGCTTTCTTCAGGTGGGACTCAGCTGGAGGTGAAGCTGGTTCTGTTATGGAAACACAACATGCACATTGAATACCTGGCGGCCGCCTCCTGGCCTCTGGACCCGGCCAAGAGGACCACAAGGGTGGAAGTGACGATGGAGGGAAGCTACGACATCCTGCATGACATCAGCTGTACCCAAAGAAAACCCATCACCAGCCCATACCGCACCTCCGTCATCCGCCGCTTCTGGAACACACTGCAGAGGTACGACATCTGATTATAGAGGCTGTGTTCAGTCAGAAAAATGGATTTGATGGTTTTGTGTGTCCTTCCAGCATCAACCAGACTGATCAGATGTTGGTGCACCTCCAATCATTCAATTCAATTCCTGAGAACTACACGATTCCTGAAAGCACCAAAAATGGAGTTCCCCTGTTCTACATCCCTCCTGGCTCTACTACTCCGGTTCTTACACTTTACTACTTACCTGCATAACTACTGTATCATACCTGTCACACACACCTCCAGCTAAGATCATCCAGCTCTATAGACACAACACAGAATGTTCAGAAGCTGGTCAACATCCTTTTCTAAAATTCATGTCTTGTTTCAATAATAAAATCTTCTTTCTGCTTTTTCCAGGTCCTCTCCTTGCAGCACAGTGGATCCAAAGACTCCTCTCAGTCCCAGTTTGCCTCCTACTGGAAGCCCATCCTCTCCATGGACGCCACCTTCTGGCAGAGATGGCTGCACATGCATCGCATCACTATCATCCTCGAACATGACATGTGAGCCTTACATAGTGTTTTATTATTTAAAGGTGATTTACAGAGCCTATACCAAGCGTCAGTAAACCTGATTAGACTAGATAGACAATTTATTGTTGAGCTACTAGGCCGCTGTAATTGATAGTAATCTTTAAAAGGCTTTTCATCTTTCATCATCTGTCATGTCTGTCCTTCATTACGTGAATAATTTTGTTTCTTTAGGCCTGTCCCAAAACACCTGCACACAGCTGGAAACAATGGACGCTACAGCACCATTCAGTGTCGCATCTCCCACTCTGCGCTCACCTCACTGCTCAGGGACTGGAGCAGCTTTGTGCTGGTGGAAGGCTACTCGTATGTTAAACTCATATACAGGTAAGACAATAGGACTAAAAGTCCGTGATCAGTGTGTTTGCATTGGAACTGCTGGTAAAATCTGAGGCTTGAACAAAATGATTAAAAAGGGTAAAGAGAGGTAGAAAATCCTCGTTTCACCTTAGAACACACACCTGAGGCCATGATGTTGTAAAGATATCTTTGAACCTCTGTCTAATGTCACAGAGCCTTTTGTTCATTTAAAAGACACAATCATGCCACACCAAGACTTTTAATAAATGCTGTCTTCTCAGTTCGTCTGACCAGCCCCCCACGTCCTTCTACCTGGTCCGTGTCATCTCCAAGACGCCCTGCATGGTGTTGCGTCTGGGCTTTCCTATTGGTACACCAGCCCACGTCAGAAACAAGGTACCAAGAGTCAAACATAAACTATGTACAGGAAACACTCTGCAGCAGGTCCCACTTTTACAAACACAGTCATTACATTATCCTAAACAATGTTACAGAAGACTGACTTTGCTTTGCGTGTTCCTGTGTGCGTTTCCCTGCCGTGATGTTTGCATTGTTGTCATCAGATTGTGGACGAGCTGCGTGAGCAGATCCTCAAACTGCGGTTCCCTCATCGCGTTCAGAACAAAGAAGCCACCCCCAAGACCAAGAGGAAGATAATTGGCCACCCATCTCCGTCCAAATGTCCCTCTATTCCTGCTCCCAAACCCGCGTTGTCAGACAGGCCGTGTGTGGTGGTGCTCAACAAGCCTCTGGAGAAGCTGCTCATAAGGTCAGGTCTCTGCATATGAACAAAGAGCCACTTCTGCATTGGTAGAAATATTTCTTACAAATGTCTGTGGCTAACATTTTGGCAGGTATGAGAAGCTGCCGCTGGACTTCAGGACCCCCTTCATTTTCAACATGGAGAACTTTCTACAGCCCACCAACAGCACCATGCCCCTCAGCATAGCAGCTAACCGGACAGCTTCCTCCACTCTGGCCTCTCTGTCCCGTTACTTTTTGCACCAGCGCTGGGTGTGGGCCGTGCAGAGCAGCCAGGGAGCGGCTGTGGCCACGCAGGCTGTGGCCCACATCCTGTCCATGCTGTCTGAGTGAGTGGATGCACATTTTGTTGGAATGATATTCTGCTAGCGCCTACCTCAAACGGAAATGAAAATGCTTTGATCTAAATCAGCGCCCACTGCTGCAGACATAACAAAGTGTTCCTCAGTGAATGTTCAGGAAAGCATTTAAATGTGACCCGAGCTCTGTTGATGTCTGCAGCATCCGTATGTCAGAAGGTTTTCACTTTGCCGCTAGTGGAGAGGGCATCGTAAACATGGTGATCGAGCTGCCAATGAAGGTAAAGAAGAGCAGCAGAGCAAATGTTAATACAGCTTTCACTGCTTGTATCCTGTGTTCTACTGCATATTGCTGTAGTGTACAAGTGCATTTATGTGCAACGCCCCAAATGAATTTCATTTCTGTCCTCAGGGCATGTCAGGAGACACGGACACGGAGTGTCACTCTTGCATCGTTCAGTACATCCTTTTTCCTCCTCAGGCTACCTCTACTAAGGACAGGTGTGGCTCAAAGTGACCATCTGTTTGATGCATAGTTAAAGGGTGCTGACACTGTTTTATTTCAAATCAAACCTACACATATTTCGTGTAGGTTGGGATTATAATGTGTGCGTTTTATAGCTTTGCTGCCTTCTGTCTTTATCGGGACTCCAGCTTCTCCACTGATGATGACAATGATACAGAGGTGGAGGCTGTAGACTTGGACACAGAGCTGAACCTTGTGACAGAGTGCTGGGTAGAACCTCAGAGTGGCACGGTGATGAACTGCATGGACCAGCATCGCCACTTTCAGGGCCTCAAGTACCAGGAGATCCCTCAAGCAGTGTGTATAACTAGTATATAGAAAGCTAATTCAGTATATAGCAGCTAGTGATACAAATGATGCACAGTCTACATCTCTGTGTATGTTTAGGAAGGATGAGGCTGAATTACATTATTCGTGACCTGTTGTGTTATCTTGTAGATCTTCCCAAGGGATCTAGCCTGTATGTCCACCATGATGACCTTTGAGTATCTGAGTCAGCTGTGTCAGAATAAGGATCAGGTCTGCTCGCTCCCAGCTGGCCTAAAGGATGTGAGAGGTAATAAAGCACCACATTATAACAATCAAATCAAACAGCAGCATGGGAGAGTAGATTTCCCATTTTCTGCATAAATTAGTCACAAATATCAACAAGCACAACAATTCTAAGCTGGTACATCTCAAGCTGTTGTGATCTTTGATGTTAATAAACACGCAAAGTGAAACACTAGCCTTCCAATGTCACCAATTCACTTTGGTCATGCCTACTGTTTTTTACTGTCATTGACTGTTTGTTTTCAACCTGGCCCTCTGTGAAACTAAGCTGAGTAAGTAAATGTCAAAAACCCGTGCCTTGTTCTTTTTGAACATGATGAATGACTTAGTTCTACGTGTGCAGGAGAAGCTCTGGTCTCTGAGGGCAGCATTCACATGGTTCCTTTCCAGTTTGACCTCATTCAGCTGCTCCCAAAATGCCAGCAGGTTGAACTCTTCTTCCTCACATTCAGCACAGGTACTGTACTCTTACTGCTCATTCCAGCACAACACTGCAGCAGCGATTAAAACTCCCAGGAATGATTAAGTCTGTGTGTGTTCTCCGCTTTGTCCTCAGCGGTTGATACTGAGGAGCAGATTCACAGTGCCCACTGTCTGCCCAACGAGCTCCTGCTCGGCCTCTTCCACAGCAGCCTGGAGCACGAGCTCACTGACAGAGAAATCCCGTTAGCGGACAGTGACCACGTAGCCTTCATGCACCACATCTTGGAGAGAGAGCGAGACGGCCATGTTGCCCCTTTCACCTTACCTGTTATTAGAGGTCGGTACGCGTCTGATTCATAGCTGCAAGTGTGTTGGTTTACTTCCTCATTAACAGACCTACGGGTGCAAGACGTGCATCCACAGACACTGATGAGTGTGTGTCACCTCTAATCTATCACAATGTCTTGTTGTGTGTTTTCCTTAGAGGAGTGTGTGAAGCATCCAGACAGACAGGACCCCATGACATCATTCCACACCACTGGCAGCAGCAAAGAGGTGATGGGCTCTACCAGCACTTTACAGGTAATCCCATCCATAAAGCTCTCTTTACACACATTCATGTGTGAAGCAGGTGAGAAACGTGTGCATTCTGTATCCTTGACAGAGTTTCAGTAACGCAGACCTGGTGGATGAAGAGCCCCTGCTTGGGGGCAGGTGCTGCTCTACGCCACAGTGGAAGTGCTACGCTAAGTACATCAACTTCCAGCAAATCCTCCTCACTTTCCTCCCAGCTTCCTTCACGGGTACACTTTGAGTTTGGCTTAGTGTCACACTTATTATCCTGTCATGCAATGTATTGCTTCACAATTAGCACCATCTGTTTTGCCTCGAGGTTGAACTGGTTAGACTTCAGTGATTTTGGTCAAAGGTCTTCTTAACCTCATGCCTGTTCCATCCTCACCAACACCGTCTCAGAATGGGATGAAGCAAATTTCATTACATCTGCCACATAGTGCACTTGAACGTATGGATCAGCTGATTAGATTTGTGAGGCATGTAAATGATAGATTGACTGGTTGGTGGAGACCCTTAAATTTTTTAGGAGCTTCTTGATCCAAATACTGAAGAATCAGTTCATTCAGTTAAAAGTTATTCACGTCACTTGGTTCTTTTAGTTTAAAAGTATTCTAAAAATGCTAAAAATGTGAAATGTTGGCACTTTATGTGTTTTGCAGATGTTCTGATGTTGATGGCGTCAGGTCTGGAGCCTCAGAGTAACGTCAGCACACAGGAGGACGACACACTGACTCCCAGCATTAAATCTCAGGCTGACTCTCTGTCTGGCTCCACCAGTGCCCTCGAGAGGTCCGAGTCTGGTCTTAGTCCGGCAAGTAAACTGCGGAGGAGCTCCAGCAGTGGACAGGTCCCCTCCAGGTCCCCTGTACTGTCTCCTCAGTCTGAGGGCCAGATTGGGCCTGTGGACTCATTGATACAGGACCAGGATAGCTGGGACAGCAGGGTGTCAGAGACAGAAACTGGGACCCTCGGCTCAGGTCAGTCATCAAAACCACTTGGTCTAGTCTAGTATTGTCTAGTATTAAGGAAAGTTAGGTCCGGTCAGTTTTTACAGCCTACTGTCACAAATTAGCTTCAGGGGTTTCACAATCGGCTCATTGTTTGCAGACACGGGAGTCCAGTTCTCTGAACCACAGAAGACAGATTTCCACATCAGCTTCAGCAGACAGTTTTCTCAGCAGAGCACTGGCGACAGCAGCCAATTAAAGTGCCCAGTCTACGTCTACAACTGCTCTCTGGAGCAACTCAAGGAGCAGCTGGTACAACCCAGCTCCACCCGTCAGTCCAAGGACATCTTCTTCAGGTACCCACAGGGAGAAACAACTGCTAACACGGAGACGAGGAGTTTGCTTTAGTGCAAACTTACCATCAGTTATCAAAGGATAATTCCAGTTTAATACAACTTGGCTCTGGTTTGTGTAAAGAAGGATCCAACTTGTAGTAAATGGATTATCCTCTAATTACTGTGTGACTTAACTGACCCTTTGTTTCTGTGTAAATGTGTTTTGTGTGTGGTTGTGTTCACGGGTGAGAGTAGAGCTCAAGATGCTGAATCCTGGGAGATGTATCAGCAGATGAAGTTCAGGTAGTTGAGTTCTGTTTCTGTGGTCTTCCTGCCTCTCTGCTTTCAGTGGACACCTCTGAGAAACTACGACGTGCTTGTTTTCTTGTAGAGTGGGAAAGTGTCGCTCTTTCTAATACTGCAGATGTCAACGCTGTCCTCCTTCGCCAGGCTTGTCTGTGCTTCCACCTCAAGCTCATTGCTACACTCACACATATACACAGGTTTAATGCTGTCACACCACAGGCCACCGTGGACCCTCCTCATGAGGGCTCAGTATGTATGTACATTATCATGAGAAGAATGTGTCTCCTGAGCTCCCATCGCAGCACTTGACTATTCTGGGAGGTTATTGGAATTGAATTTGTGCTGCATGTGACATGATTGGACGACATTCTGTGGTCGACACACACCGTCCTACTTCCAGACACACGGGGGATCTTGTCTGGAGAAACTTGGAAACTCCTGTGTTTTCTTGCAGATGAGGCCTTTGCAAGTTTTGTCCCTGTCGTTTCTGTTTGAGACACGTGTGTGGAGTCTGCAGTGTGACCTTACGTTACAAAGCTTGAGAAGGCCTTCAAATGCTCCATCATCTTTTTAAAAAGATTTGTAAATTGTGACGTATTCGGCATGTCTGTCGGCACACCTCAGGTTCCATACATGTGCACATGCTGCTCTGAGTGTTTAACAGGTTCAGGAGTTGTGGATTCAGAACACTATGAGCTCAGACAGATGAATGACTGGCTCTCTGTTTATTGCACTGCCGCTGGTATGACTGTGCTTGCTGCAGGTCTACAGATGGACTGCAACGTGTTGTGCACTGTATGTTGCAGCAGTTTGTGTTCAGCTCCATCTTTGGTCCGAATTCCAACATGAGGCTTTACATGGTTCAACTGTCGGGCTTGATGGCTTCTCTGACTTTGCTTCCTGCAGTGGACATACTGTATCTACATACTTCATTAAATGTCTGTATTTTAATTAGCATTGTGTTTTTGCACCTAAATGATATCACAGTCATATGGATGAACTTCGATCTGTTGGAAGGTACAGGATGAACTTTATAAAGTCCATGTGGTCCTTCACCAGTCTTATATGCTGAGTATGATTATCTCCTTTGTGTGTGTGTGTCTGCTGTGCTGTTGTCCTCTGGCAGGTCACTGTCTCAGGATCGCAGCAGTCCATCGCCATGGACCGACCTCCTCTCTCAACCTCACAAACACAAGGAGCTGGCCAACTACTGCAGCTTGCTGCAAGAGCATTACCATCAGAGCTACGTCAAAGGTGACTCCCGTTTCTTCCCACCTCCAGCCACCGACCTTCATAAGGCATTATCTCCAGGGTAAACTGGTTGTCTGTCACTAAGTGATTACATGAGATCACCGCCCTACCATCCCTACTCATCGAGCTCCTCCCTAATGCTCACAAATTAAATCGAAATAACAGACGTGATATTTTCTGTTGGATGTGGTTCTGTCAAGAAAATAACAGTGGGCTTCATTCAACAATAGCTCCAACTAATGGAGCCTAATCAGTTATCAGAAATGAATCAGTCAGGATCATGACATGCTGTGGAATTTACTCCACCAGTGCACATGAAAGAGCATGAGACTGCAGAGCTGTGGGCAGACACGTGTTTTTATTTTAATTACCAATGACATTCTTCTCTCTGTGTCCCTCAGGAGTGTTCCGCAGCCTGCAGCAGTCCTACAGCATCAGCTCTCTGGACGTCCTGATTGCCATGGACTACTGCGAGGAGTCCCTCCAGGAGATCGACATTACCTCCTTCCTGCAGACCCTCTGTGGGCACATCAGGGTGTTCAGGGAGCACGGCAAGCTCCCAAAACCTTCGAGGAGCCCGGCCACCTTCATCATCGGAGAGGTGGAGAAGGAGCAACCGGAGGACAGGGCTGTGATGGCTTCATCGTCCAGGTGAGACCAAACATCAAATGAAGTGACTGTAAAGTAGTTTGCAGGTCAACAAAGCTGTGAGGGTGTTCTGTACGAGGGTCCACATGGACCACTGTGAAACTGCAGCGTGAAGTAGTGACAGTGGTTGACACTGCTGTGCTGTGATTATTTGATTCTTCAGGATGATTTCTTTTCTTACAAACTGAGTGAAGGGTGCTAGCAGTGCACTTTTTCTCTGAGAGCAAGACTATGTTTGATGTTTTTTTTTTTGGACACAGTATTGAAATGGAGGATAGCTGTGAAGCAGAATTTAGAGGAACGCCACATGCTTCCACACCTCCCCCTAATCAGCATGAGTCCAGGACTGCCAAAATCCCAGAGTTCCCCCTGACTGTGCTTCAGACACAGCCCAAGTGTGAAGTGTACCCGGATTTGCACCGAATAGTACAGGTGACACCTCTGCTCCTCATGTTGTTGAAGTAGTGTTTAGGACGTTTTATTCATGTCGATCATATGTGTTCCACTGAGTAAGTTCAAACTGATTCAGTCATGTTTGTAATGAATTGTTTGACAGGACAAATTCATGCAGATCGTGTCTCAGTATTTTAAAACTGTGCCCTCCAACCCACACTACTTCTTCTACTGCCCAACGTCATCCAAGAAAGAGGTGAGTTAAGGCTGTTTGTTGTTTCATTCCTGATATGTATAAGGAAAAACTAACTTCATGAACACTGCTCTTTATTAGACTGTGTAAACATCTGTGCTGTGGTTTGTCCTCTCAGGAGGACTCAGAGGACGGTGAGACAGAGAGGAGGCCAAGTGAGGAGCTGGTGTCAGAGGCTGAGCCCGCAGTGGAGGACGGTGAGCATCTTACACTTTAATCACATATTGAAAAAGCTTGTGTGTATGTATGGTGAAGCCAACCTGAGAAAAACACAACCGTTATGTTACCAAATAGTTAGTGCTTAATGGCCGATATGATAATGAGCAGTTTATTTGGCGTTCTGTGCGTAGAGAACGTGTCGGGCTGCTGCAGCACAACGGAGAGCGACACCGATCTGGTGGTGGAGTATGAGGAGCATGCGGCTGTGAGCTCCCACGGAGAGGCTGAAGAACGCTCCCTGTCGGACTCCAACACCGTCAACCAGGACCAGGACTCCTTCAGCATCCTGGAGAGCAACTCCCTGCTAGAGCCTGAGGGCCCGCAGCTGGACATGCCGCCACTGTTTGTTCACGTCACGTGTTCTGTCAATATGAGAAGCTGCCATGGCTCCATGCCCATACAAACACTGCCCACCTGCCTGGGTGAGTTTTGGTTTGCAGCTTCCCTCGTAATGAAGGATCATTATTTAGTAGGAAAGCTGATGCATATTCCCGTTTTGTGGTTGCAGGTGAGATTATTTCCTGCCTGGAGAATGCGGAGGTCTTACAGTCGGTGGATTTGAATGAGTTCTCAGTCACTTTAGATATTTTTGTCCTGACACTACCTCTGGAGTTTGAACCCTTGCCTGATTTCCATCATAACAGGTTAGTAACAGCAAATGAGAATTAGATACTATATATATAATAACAAAAGCAGCATACAGACCTTTTCTAAAGGAAAGAGAACCTAAAATAACTTCTAATCCCTTGTATAATGGTAGGACGTGCACTGAATATGTTTAACTTAAATGCATTGGTTGGTGTGTGTGCAGATACACATCAGAGAGCAGTGTGTCCCTGAATCGCTCACCAGGACAGCCTTCTTCTTACCGCTCTGATGAGGAGCTGATGGCGGTGCTCGACAATCTGAGGGGGCCTGGTGCTGATGGGTATGCTCGTTCTACATGAGACAGCTGGATGTTTTCTGAGCCACTCGGACTCTGTCCAATAACACTGGTTTGTGTTTTCCCACCAGTGTCTCAGGTGATCCTTTATCCAAACTCCCGCTTCCTCACAAGTTAGCCATTCTGGCCACAATGGATGAGGTGAGGCTTACTCTTCTCAATGTGACCTCTCAACACAGAGCTTCACTTTCCACTTATTCTCCTCTGTTATTAATACTGTACAATCGATTAGACACGTTTTTCTTTTAGTATTGTTGAGATTTGAAGGGCTTCATTTGTTGACATTCAGATTTTTTGCTCTTACTTTATCTCGGTTCTTTTCTATGTGTGTGTGTTAGATCCGATGGCTCCTGGAGGACGAGATCGTTTCCGCTCTTCGCCACTCTCGGGTCATCAGCTCTGCTACGCTGCGCAAAGTAGCAGAGCATGTTTTGCGCTCCAGTGGTCGACCACACTGTCACTGTGAAGATGTCCCACTTCAGTTTGTCTTTGGGCCTGAGCAGTCTCTGGAAAAATTCAAAGAGGCAAGGACACACACACAC
Source organism: Microctenopoma stevenorrisi (assembly GCA_032270685.1). Classification (NCBI taxonomy): domain Eukaryota; kingdom Metazoa; phylum Chordata; class Actinopteri; order Anabantiformes; family Anabantidae; genus Microctenopoma; species Microctenopoma stevenorrisi. Next base: position 784,348 of record JAUMTR010000019.1, on the reverse strand, counting down.
GCTCATTAGAACTAAAATGGTGTTTTTCTTAATGCTGAAAATCTGAATTAGTTCAAATATGTTTTGGGGAATATGTCCCATCCACATTCGTTCTCCTCTTTCTCACCCTAATATGTATTTATCAGCATAAATGATGATTTTTTATTGTAACCATCTTTTTAGTTCTTTCTCATTTTAATTCGTTTTTTTTACTGAAAACCGAAGCTCGGGTTTCAGAAATCTGGTTAAATATGTTAAATAGGGAATGAAACAGCAGATGAAACACTGACCATATATATGTTTATGACTGAGGTCATAGTGGGTGGTGGAGTGAAACTGAAGTGCATTATTATGAATGAGTATGTATTTTATTAGTATGTGTCTGTAAAAAAAACAAACATTATCTAATGCATTTGGATCCAAAGTTCAAATGTTTCACTGGATGTGTGATCCTGCAGGAGTTCCGCAGAATGTCCTTCTCTGGATACTTGCTGAAGGAGCAGGACTGCTTCTACTACCTGTCCCAGAGCAGGCTGCACCCGCAGAGGATCCGCGCTAACAAGAGCCTCTCTGAGAGCGCTGCAGCAAATCCCTCGCAAACTGTGGAACCCTGCAGTGCCGGAGCACAGGTGGAAGAGGTGACAGCAGGGAGCAAAGTGGAGGATCTAGCAGCAGCAGCAGCAGCAGCAGCAGCAGCAGCGGAGGCAGACAGTGAGGTCAGATACTGTTCAGTCATGTTCACAGCCACAAACAGCACATCTCTTTATCTGAAGCAACTTACAAGTTACAATACGAGCGAAGAATGAGAGATGTTCATGTTACCACAGGACCAACTGTTCAAAAACTCCATCAGCATTACTACTGAAAAAGCCGGTGACACAGCTGGAGATGCGAGTGGGCCAATCAGAGGGTCGAAACCAGAGGCTGACGATTGTGTTTCTCAGAGCTCAGGCAGCATGGTGGGATACAGAGGTCAGCCCAGTACTGATCACAGCACCGAACTCGCGTCACCCCCTAAAACCCCGTCAAGTGTCAGCCTGGCCGAGTCCACACAGTCAGCCTCTCACAGTGAGTTAACCCACATCTGGAAGGTATTCCTGGACTTCCTGCCTCCCTCCCAACTGAACGCACCATTTGTTGCTGCACTGATGTGTTATCTATGACAAGCAGGACTATTAATTATGTTTGTTTTTTTAGGTTGTGGCAAACTCCGACCAAGCCGAGTCCAGAGTGTCGTCTCCAGCCAGGGCAGCCTGGACTCAGACATGCAGGGTAAGGGTGGGCTGGGTGATCGGCGTGTGAAGGACGAGGTGGTTGTGACTTTGTGAAAACCCACAGAAGCAGCTCTCCGTCATGCTCTTTCCTTTAGCAGAGGATTAGAGTTGGTGCGTTGTGTGGTTAAAATACTTCATTACATTTCCTGCACACATGCTCTTTGTGGTTTGGAATTTATATTTACATTTCAGTATTAAAATCCAATATTATTACTGTTTCTGGACTTTTTCTAGCTAGTGTTCGTAATTTGGCTGTTAAAGCATAAGGTTTATTATTTTTATCTGCCAGTGATACAGCGTTGTATAACAATGTGCCTTCACTCACTTTCTTACTGGTTCTTACCAAGGTCTTAAAGTTTTTGAGTTCATAAGTCGTGTATTTCTCATGTCAGTGTCTGAAGTCTACCATCTGCTTCACATTTTGCCTCATGTGTGTTTGAAGGTTACGATGGCGGCAGCAGTGACTCTGACTGTGAGAGCCCCACGCTTGATGAACAAGAGTGTCAGTCATCACTGATGCCAGACTTCTGGCTTATTGTTAAAATCCACCAGGACAGAGTGACAGTCTACTCGCATTCCAGGTCTGACCAGCCGGCTGCTGTAAACATCACTTCTCCTCTTAAAAAAGAACGTGCCGCTCAGGTGCTTCATCACAGCTTTTTTTTATCTGCAGGAGTTTCACAGAAGGAAAAGAGGTCAGTGTTGAGGAGTTGGACAAGAAGCTGGAAGAGCAGGAGCTGCCTGAATACCTACAGCTGCATCAAATGTTGGTCAGGAAGATTGGTGACATCTGCAGAATAGTCAATCAGGTGAATGCTGCAGCACATAAAATCACATCAACATGTCCTAAGGGAACACGTGTGATCAGAGTATTTGAATAGCAGGAAAACATAGACTGCAGCTAACAGTCATGCATGATCACAGTGCGTATACTATACAGTGTCTTTTTTCTGTGAAATTCTCTATCACTATCTGCTCTGTGTGTGTGTTGGTGTGTAGCGGATGCTGCTGCAGGACCTGCAAGACAGTCTTATATGTAACACTCTCCTGGTGGCTGAGAGTGAAGAAGACCTCTGGAAGAATGAGTCTCTGTACAGGCAGAGGCTCAACGCGTCAGATGGTAGGTCGGGAGGCATAGCGGCATATGCATCGACACAATGTTGAACACCGCTGAAAGAGGTTGTTTTAACTCTGCCCACACAGATTACAACACAGAGGAGAGCTACCCGGCCAGAGATTACCTGGCAGCCACCATGCAGTTCATGCCCGGACATTTTGCCTGCGACGTGGTGTGGAGCACTATCATCCACATCCACCCGCGCCTCAAGATGGGACCCAATATGGGAGTGTCCAGAGGTGAGTGGTAGATCTGAACACTTCATTTCAACCATTTCTTTCTTTTTCTGCCTCTCAGTGTGTTTTGATCTCCCTGTTGTAGCGATCCAGGCCCTGCGCTCTGTGCTCAACTCGTTCTCTGTGGGCAACCGAAAGAACATGTTTGTCTACCAGGAGCGTACGACCAAATCAGTCTTCTACCTCAGGTTAGCTTTTCTAGTCGTTGTTCAGTGTTTGTCTCCTCGCCCCTTCGTCGTTAAAAGTAAAAACAAGGCAAAAGCATTGTAGGCCACATGATGTCCAACCCGTGTGATTACACTAAACCTCCTGAACAGATTTACTCCTGCATGTTCTGAGTTTTCATTAACTTTAGCATGCTAGCTTACTTACTGAGATAAGATGCATCTGCAGTTCGAAGTGAAAGCTCGCGGTTTACCATATGATGCACATACTGTACATGCACAGAGAGAGAGTGACAAAGAGCTGAATGTTCCTGATTGTATTTCCTTACATGTTCCTTGTGTTCACGTTTCAGACTTTGTGAGACGTCACTAACGGGGAAGTACTCCGACGTGGATGGAAACCCTAATATGACTCGTTCCATTGGGCTCATCAGGAGTCAGGAGCCCCTGTTGTCAGAAGACCTTACTGTAAGTAAACAATCAGAAATCTCTAGATATTGTATACCACATAACATGGTGCAATCTGTAGAATTGGATCTTCCTGAAGTGTGTTTTCATTGCAGACGCACAGAAATGATTCACCTGTTTCTAGTTACCTGGTCACGTTAATTATCAAATAAGTGAGAGTAGGGCAGGAGATGGATTCTGGTATGTATTGGACGGATGATCATATTTATAGGTTAGATAGGGTCGTGTTTACGGCTACAACTATGGAATAATTGAATAGTTTTTGCTTTAGGCTTTGTTTTAGCCCTAGTTGCACTTGATTTATAACAAGCAGTGACAGTGCTGGTGCTAAACTGTTGTCTGTTCCCTCAGGGCTCTAGATCTTCTCTGGAGGGCACTCGACCTGTTGGACAAGTAGATAAGCACATCCTGCTGCTGGTGCATGGAGTTGAAAATGCAGGTAAGAGCAGAAAAATAACATGGGCTGCCAATTAAATATTATCTTCCTGTAGAGCTGATGAACATAATAGAGATGAAGATAAACAACTCTTGCTTTAGGCTTTAAGCTTTTACAAATCTCTGTGTGACATATGAGCTGGAAACAGTCATTGAATCAGGTCAAGGCCAGAGGAGAAGATTAAAACAGTGGGTAAGAGTTAGAACTAGAGTAATATGAAATTTCTTTTTAGTTCTCTCATTGTATGTCTCATCTCTACACCCTGCTCAGCCATCAGCTCTCTCTCCTCTTTACCATCGTCCACGCGATGTATGTGTGAGGTGTTTAGAGACATGCAGAGTATAGGTGAGATGTGTGTGACAATCTGCAAACCTGCCCACCAAAGGAAAACGTGGAATTAGGTTTACTCGAGTGTGATGTTGGAGAACGAGATGTGGCTATGAATAAAAATTTGTGAACTGTGAACATGTTGTTCATTTTAATCAGTGTCAACTCAACTAGTTAACTAACACCGTCCATTACTAACATTTGCCATTTCTCCAGCCTCAATTATGAAATGTGTTACAAACACCCAGGTTGCAGGGAATGAGTTCAAAACAGAGCATGCATCAGTGAAAAGGGGGTTAATGAGTGACTGTTGTTCACAGTACTTAAGTGAATTAATACCAGAACTCCATTACAACTTATTAGCTTCTAGTTTATGGTTTATTTGCTTCACAGAGTTGATCATATAATCTTCTGTAATCAACAGTGTCATGGTAACATTGTAAACATATTCTCACAGAGAGTCCCTGGGAGGCAGAAGGTCACAGGTTCAAAACCCTGTCTGACACCCAGCGCTTGCTCCCTGTAAGTCGCTTTGGATAAAAGCGTCTGCCAAGCAAAGTAAAGTAAAGTTTTGTATGTGAATAATTCACAAGCTGACATTTGACAGTGGTATTTAAATGGTAGCCTCTTTCAGTAGATGATTTGTGAACAAACACTGCTCAGAGGGGAGAAAGAAAAGGGAGACAGATCCTGTAAAAACGTCAAAGCAGTTCTCAGTGACTGCCCTAATGCCTTCAGCTAACCCGGTGCCTGTGGTGTTGTGGGAGCTGGATGACACAAAAGCCCTGAAGCAGCACTCGCACTCACTCAACACTGTGCTCCTCAGTGGACTGAGCTGCTGACTGATGCTGCTCCACTCCATTAAAAACATGGTGGTGGGGAGGTTGGGTACAGTTTTGTTAACATCATCTGCTGCATCTCTGAGCTCGGTGAGTTTGACCTACTCAAACACCAAACAGCTTAATACTTGTCCAGCAGCCCATTAATCCTCACATGTAGGATTTTAATCAAAGGAGCTTGAGTCCCTGCGGTGGAAGACTTCACAGGATGTTGTACCGTTGGTGCTCATCTTGATGGCGCTGTTGTACTGTGAAAACGTTGTTGTCCCAGACAGTCTGCTCTTTCTTTTACTTTGAATTAATCATCTCTTGCAATATCGCTGATTAGCTGTGTCATCAGCCTGCTTGGAATGTGTTTAATTTGTGTTCTTGCAAAGTTCACCAGCGAGGTCTCTTATGTCAGCAGAGGAAATTACTGAAGGTAGATTTGAATAAAATAGGTTTTAACCACATTTATTTCATGCTGTATCTCAGCAGTTGGAGTTAAAGTTCATAGCTTATTCATTAAGTCTATGTCATGTAAAGGCAACTTAATTTGCTGCCTACGGAGGCTGTGAGATACAGATGTGTAAAAATAAGTGTTTAACTATATAAGTTTGTGCTGCTGAGAGAATTCTAATTGGTTCTAAAATGTGTGTAATTAAAATGAATCAGTCATCTTCTTTATATTAGTGCAAAAGTTGCTCAAAAAGTGATTCAACTTTGAACTGATGTTTGGACATCATCTTCTCACCTCCTGTTCCTGTGTCTATCCTACAGTATGCTCAGATCAGTTGTGTTGATTAAGTCGCAATGAAAGCATCACAGAGATGAGCTTGAATTTCATTTCTAAACAGTAAGTCACTGTGTAATAGATTTGTATTGATACTGTTAGTTTACTTATTCACTTTTTGTTCAGGACCAGAGATCACAGATGAGCTGGTCAAGGTGCTCCGGAAGCGCCTAGATGAGACCACGTTGGACATCATCACTGTCATCCTTGTCAGGAACTGCAAGCTGACACCAGCTGATGTGGAGGTAAACTGCTTCTTGTCCAGAGTGATTCTCGGATTTCTACCGTTTCCTAGTTTGATGTTTGTTTGTGTGTATTGTTTTTGTCGACGCTGTGTTGACATGGATGTCTAGAATATTGCATAGACTGTAGTAACTATGGGACTTTCTCCTGCTTTAGCAGCTCTTCATTTCAAATAAAGGTATTCTCTCATGCTGCTGAAATGACTTTGGGTAAAGTCTTCAATAAATGTTATGTTGTCAGTTCATCCAGCCATCAGAATCTCCAGCCACTGATGTGATGAACTTCAGGCTTCCCCAGTCCTGTCTTTCTTGCCTGCCCGCTGTGGCTCACTATCTCAGGCAGAACCTTCTTATCTTCTTGCACATCCCCAAATACACAGACATCAACACTGCACACCACTTCAAGGTACAGTCCCCAGGTGACCTCTCTAAGTTTTCTGTGGTAATGTGACATGTTAATTTTATGTATTTACGAAATGCTTGGAAAAGAAATAACTTCCTTTCTGACATTTCATTGAGGAACTATGATCTGAAGTAAATCATTCACTCTAACTCCCTTTAAAGTAGCTTGTTACTTGTTTGATTTATTAAGGAGCAAGCTAGTTTTGATTGTTGTCAAAGTCCATCAAGGATTCCTTCATAGCTAGTCCTTTGTGTCTACCATAAGGAAGCATTAAATACTGATGTGAATGAGACAAAGATCAACATACAGGAAAGTTGTTTGATGAATGCAACCAAAATGACTTTGTCTGAGAAGGTTCTGGCAAACCATCAAGTGTCTCAGGGGGGAAAGTGTTGCTCCACCAACACTGTGTACAGTGGAGATGGGGCCATGCTGACTACTACTGTAGATGTCATTGAACAGTGGAAGGAATACTTTGAGGGTCTTCTTAATCCCACCAGCATGTTTTCCTCAGAGGAAGCAGAGCTGGGGCACTCTGGGCTGGGCCCGCCCATATCGGGGGTTCCCATAGTTGCCCCCGTGACCTGACAGTTAAGCCGTTGATGATGGATGGATGGGATGGATGGAGGAATTAAGAAACACTAAATAATGAGGAAAAACATGGTTTTATTTCATTAATATGTAGTCTGGAAATATTCCACGAACTAAAAATAATACTGTGTTAGTGCGTCAGTTAAAACGTGTCAAGTGACACGATGCATTGCTTCCGGTATGTATTGGCCAAACATTGTTCCCTGCACATAGATGACAGTTTGACATATGTGCTCTACAAACCTCTTATAGTCTCAGCGTGATGTATGAAATAAATGCGAGTCCAGGGCCTGATTTGTTCTACTGTTCTGTCTGCAGCATTACTTTCATCTAAACAGTGACTTGGCTGATGGTGATATCTACCTCTACAATAAACCTGGAGGCCAAGGAACAGGAGGCAAAGGTAACTACATTCACACAGCCGCGTGTGTGTGTTAATATTCTATTATTATAGTGACTTTATGTTTGATCCAGTGTTTCTCTGCCTACTGCAGATTTTTTCAGGAAAAGCTTTTATTAGCTTATACATGTGAATATGGTGTCCTAGACACATTAATTGACGGCTTCTGTATTTGAATAGTTTGTTTCTAATAGCGTTATAGTTGCTGATGTATATTTTTGTCTAGAATCTCTTTAATATTGTAAATATCACCCTGTGTAACCAGCGTAAACTCAGTGATAGAGTGACTGTCTCTGCAGCCTTGAGTTATATATTGAGTTCCATTACTTTCTGTCTGCCCGTTAGAGCTGTGTTATAGCAATCATCAGCCTCATTTACCTAGTTGATGTTCAGCCCTAATCAGTCGCCAGTAAATGTCATAAGATGTGTGGAGCCTGCTCAGTTGTATTCCAGTTGACTAAACTAGACCTGTCATGAAAAGTAGCTTTTCTCCGCAAGACACTCACTGCTCCTCCTTTTTGGAGGGGGGGGGGGTTAAATGCAGGAGTCAAAATGTATTGGTACATGTAAATGACAATGAGAGTAAAGCTGATTTTTATTAAAACTTTGTGTGCAAACTGTTTATTCAGTTCACTGTAGTGATCACACTGATATTATGACCGTTTGAACTAGTAAGTCTTTTAAAAAAAAAAACTGTTCACCTCAGCTGTACCGGGATATTTCCACAGCATTGACGTTCCTGCCTGTCACATACAAGCTGCGTATAGAACAGCTGAACTTTCTGGTTAATGGTGTGTGTGACTGAAATGTGTTGAGCAACTCAAAAATGAATATTTGATAGAACATTATATTGATCCCCAAGGGGAGGTTTGTGAAATCAAGGCATTGTTTTTTAAAATGAAGACTTAATTTTCACCTGACATCATGGAAATTAAACCAAAATGTATTATCCAGGTTATACTACATTGAGTATCAAGGATTTGTAATGTAATATTAAAGTAAAGACTTGGCTGGTAGTGGAAAACTTGATGTTCTGACTAGACCTCAGTTTATCAGGCTCTGTCAGAAGTCTGTCGCACATTTTAACATATTCCGCTATGCTTTCAGGTATTGCCTGCATTGCTCTCTCATATGTGGACGCCCACAGACACCCTGTTCAAGTAACACCTCAGGACTACGCTGCACTGCAGAGATCACAGAACTGCACCACTCCCCTTCACCCAGATTATTTTGATGAGCTGACTTCTGTGTTTAAAGTGGACTCAATTCCCATGAGCTCAGGTACAACATATCCACAAATCAATACAATTAGTGTATATAGTTGAGCTGGGCGGTTTGACCAAAATTCATTTTCATTTTACAACTTAGCAAAACGTACATCCCAACTACTAAACATGGTGGTGGCAGCGTCATTATTAGGTTCTGCTTTGCTGTCTCTGGATTAGACAGTTTACCATTATTGATTGAATGATGTCATGAACAGGGAAATACAGGGAGGTATACAGCTCTGGAAAAAAGATTGACACATGAGTAATTTCTGTTTCATTAGTTTATTGTGTTCATTCTAGTTAATATATAATTTATATATATGCAGAAATATAAAAAGGTCTATAGGAGCGTATATTAGATGTTTTCTTACAGGCATAATGTCTTAAAACTGTCCACTTGTCTTTTAACAGAGCCACAGCTGTATGTGCGCTTTGACATCTGGGAACAAGGCAATGTCAGCCCTTTGCAGCTGAGTGATAAACTGCAGGGGGCGCTGCGCCACGCACTCTGTGACGTTGTAATGGAGCTGAGAGTTTTGCCCAGTCCACTCTGTGTGGGAGGACTGTGCCCGGCAACCAAAGCACAGAAAGAGGAGGCAAAAGGTGAGGTCATGGCGGTTCTTGGTTGGAGTGCTATCAAACAGCAGCTTTAACTGAAACCTTGATGTATCAGATTACAAAATTCCCTAGATTGGCCAACATGTCAAGTTCACTGTAAAAATATTTTTCACCCTCAATCATTACCTTAGTATTTTTTGTGTCATTTTTGTATCAGCAGTGATTTCATGTATATATGCAGGAGTTTGTGGCTTTCGTTGCCCAGCAACACATGGAGCAATTCACACAGCTCAACAGTCCTGTATTTTTACTTTTCTTTCTACATTACCAACATATAGCCTTCCATCATGTGACATAGAGACGCAGATGATTGAATCAATCAAGAAAAGGATGAGAGAAATTTCTTAGGAGATTAATGCAATAAATGTTATACAACAATGAATACAAACAAAATCAAAGGAGTTTACAGTGTAGAAACTTGAAGTGACGCTGTCTGCAATCTGTTGCATCAACAATCTTGACCATATGTTGCAATTCAGTTGATTTGCCCCATACACCTGGGAAGATCAGCTTCATCTAAAATGCTTTTCCTCACTTACAGGCCTGCAGATCCCATTGCCTGAGGTGAAAGAAGTTAAGGACAGCCCCAGGCAGCGCAGTGGCTCGCGGGTCTTTAAAATCAGCCCTTCTCCCATTACCTTAAACCAAGCTGTGGGAAGCTCCCCCATGACGGGGCCCAGTACACCCGAGTCCACCACGCCAACTGGAAAGAGCACTCGCCGGAGCTTCTGGGATATCCTAGTCAGTTCTTTCTCAGTTCATTATGGACGTGCTCTTTGCCACTGGAAGGGCTGGCCAAAATAGGAAAATGTTATGTCATAATTTCTTTCCGCAATAGGCGAAAGTAGTCAGCCTAATTTTTTCGATTTTTATAGAAGATTGTAAAAGTCCTCACTACACACTTTATGACACAGTGATCTGCTCCTGCCATTGTAACGTCAGTCGTTAGTTGAGTTGGCTGTGACTCAAAGAGTGTTTTTCTTTGCAGAGTAAACCAGACTCCTCAGAGCTCGGGAGCCCAAAGACAACCGATGATATAGTTCAAGAAAGGGGAGAGGAAGGCCGAGCAGCACGACGGAGACACAAGACAGAGGTCGTAAAGCAGCAGTGGAGTCAGGAGAAGGCAATGGCTGTGGAGCTGGAGCAGGCACAGAGGTGTGTGTAACTCAAATAAGAAACATCACTGCAGTTATTACTTGTTAATAATCTGCAGTTTAAAGTGTAAACAATGGTCTTATTTAATGCTAATATGTTGTTAGTTAGTTAGAGGAGAATGGGCAGCTAATGTTGAACTGATGGTGATGCTGAAAGGGAAATCTTTGTACCTACATGCTTTTGCTGTGTTTCTGTGTAAGGAAGGTCGGAAGACTTTGATGTGTTTGTAAATTGTGGGGAAAATAAAAAAATAAAAAATCAAGTCTGAGTTCAAAAGTGCTAATAATAATTATTAGTGATACTTTATTCAATCCCCTGGGAAGATTCTTTGTGGATAGGCTGCCTCTTAGGCGCCAAGGGTTTGGCATTGAGTGTCTTGTCCAGGGTGCATAACTTCTTCAGGCCCAAGGTTCTGATTGCGTTGTTTTTCAGAACTGAAATTAAAAAAACTCTTTTCAATTTTAGAAATATCTGACCAATATTATGCAAAGCTTTGCTGTGGCAGAAAGAGAGCTCTAGTAGCATGGCTTTACTCTGTGGTGTAGCTGAGTTATGAAAGTCAACCACCTCAGCTCAAGTCTACAAAATCTGTCCTTTACAAGCCTGTAAACCAGCACAGCTCTAGGCGTCCAGTGCTACAGGACTTACTGAAACGTCCTTTAATGCAGTGTGGGGTTTTCTTTGGCTATGTAGGAGGCAGGTGTCTCAGCTGGAGGAGGGAGATGTGGGCACTCTACATCCAGTGTACCAGCTCACCTGTCAGCCGTGGGTCACAGCCATGGCTCAGCTCGGTAAGCGTTTTTACCAGGATTTAGAAACGAATGTCGGGGTGCACATTTTTGATGATGAATGAATGGTTTTATTGTGTGCGAGCTGACTTTCTGTTCCTTCTGACGGGGCTGCTGGGGAACAGGCTGTGCCTCCATTCAACAGTGCACTGCTGACATCGCTTCACACTTCCTGCTTCCTTCCATTTTGGCAGAGGTTGTCAGCTTAGTCAGTTCTCTGGCCAGTGATACCACTGTGAAGGCCTTTGAAAAGAAGAGGTGAGTGGTTTGTGTTGTGTGTTTTTTTTTTTACTACACGTGTCTTTAGCCTGTATCATCACTGAAAATTCACTTTAATCAAATACACTAGGTGATGCATCCGTGATCTCTTCACTGTTGTCCTAAAGAAGTGTGAAACATTAAGTAACATTTATGATACCTGACCTGGTTTTAGGTCAGGTATCATAAATGTTAGTGCAGTCCTGCACTCCGCCTAGACTGTATGGTTTGGGTCGTCAAACTCTTGCATATAAACTGCAGAATGTTTCACATTTAAACAATGTCATCACTTATCATCAGTATCACAATTATTTAACTGCAACACTTTATTACGTTGTCCATTTATAATGCTCTACCGATATTGTGTTATAGTTTGTTATACTGTGTATAATCTAAGTGACGTTTCCCTGTCTCTTAACCCTTTCTAGCTGCCCCCAGTTGGGAGACGTATTTATACCATTCCCTCTAGTCCCCAATGTCAGCCAGCCTCCAGACGCTATGAAGAGCTTCATTCTCATTGGCCGCAACTTTCATCAGTGGTACTGTAGCACAGAGCAAGGTAACTGCTAAAGCCAGAGGTCCCATTATGATTGAGAGTCATCCTCTGCACTGCAGATTACACTGTACTGTACACACTGCAACACAACGAAGCTTTAGTCATTCCTGCCTTGGACAGATTACACTTTGTCATTTTGTAATTTGTAAGTTGAAGAACCTTCAAAGTAAAGTACAGCAGCGAATTCATGACTTTAAACAGTCATGACAATTTTAATGTAAGATTTTAAGTCTAATAGAGGAATAAAAAGTGCACATTGATTTTCAGTGAAATAGATGACGATAACAGAATGATCACGAGAAATCCAGGTTGATAGCAATGAATGTTAAAAACACTTCATCTTAAGACTGCGCAGGACTTAGCAGCATTTCGCTAACGGCTGTTTAACCTTGTGTAGAGTAGAGGAAGAGATCTAAGCATGCATGTTGTGCTTTCCAGCTTTCGCCTCGCCGCCGCTCTTTGATTCTGTGCTTCTCTGTCCATTCTAGCAGCTGTCTAACGTACATGTGTTATTTTACAAGTGTCTGCTCACGTCGGTTCGTGTCGAGCTGTGTGTTTGACTGTCCATGCTTCCTTGCTGTCTCTTCCATCTCTGTTTATCTGCAGAGGACAGTACAGATGAGGAAAACACCCCAGTGCTAAATAGGTTCACATGTAAGTTCGTCTTTAAGCTTGACACATTAAAGCAAACAGGATGTTTTTAGGCTGCGGTTTTTATAGAAATGTAAAGTTTAATTAATTAATTATTAGGCTGCTTTGAATCTCTACAAACGGTGAAGACATTGAGATATTTTTATGAACCTCTTCTCCTATAACAATACACTGAAAGACCTCAGGGTTCTACAGTGTAACATTTTTCAAGTGAACGTGTATTTAGTATTTGAACAGCTCCAATGTTAAAGCTTTTCTCTAAGGTTAGCGAAGTGTCACTGTCTAATTATGCCTGGTAAATTCAGAAGTCTCACTGCAGCAGGTATTATAATATATGTATTGAATATATGAAATCTGCCAGAAAACTGTAATTGTTTGAGATCTTTTAGAATAAATATAGTTATCTGTTACACTCACTCACACCAATCAGATGTTGTTGATGCTGCTCCTGATTTGCATTTGCATCTGCATGAAAACTTAAAAGTAAAAAAAAAAAAAAAACAATAGGACAGAATCAAAGTAAGTAAGTAAGGAGTGAAAACACTTTGAACTCACAACTAAAATGTCCAAGGTCCGCCAGATAATGCCTCCTTATACACAAGGAGCTTGAGTTAAAGGGTTAGCACTGTGTGCCACCAGCTTTGATTCATATTAGCTTTACCATTTACCAGCAGTTTCTCTGTCCTCTGCTCAGCTCATAAGGGCTTCCAGCGATTTGAAGCTTTGGAGCAGAGTGACTGGTTCAGTTCTAGCCTGGTTGGGACAGGGCTGGCTCCTCGCCAGAGGTTCCTCTTCATCAGTATCCTGGATAAAAAGGTGACTTGACATGTGGAAACCTTTGTATTTTTTACATCACTCAGGCCAAGCGGAGAGTTTTTACTTTCAAACAGTCCTGTTTGTATTCAGCTTGTTGGTGATATGTTTGAACACTTGGTGCACTGTCATAGTTCTCAATGTGCATTAGACAAAGCTTTTACAAATTAATCAAACAATTTATTCTAAAATGGGGAAAAGTGTGTTTTTGACTTATGTCCCCACACACTGTATAACCATCCTTTCTTTAGGTCACTCTGTACAGCTATAACTGGTCTGTAGACCTGGGTGCCTCACTGAATCGAGGGCTTGTCCGCCTCGTTCAGTGGCAGAATGCGCGGGCTCATGTCGTTCACTGTCTGCTCAACCAGAAGATGGGTCTCTTCCATCACTTCTGCTTCTCTGATGCACCCATCCATGAAATGGACTCCAAGCAGGTAAAGATACCGTGACAGAGGCTGTCACTGAATTCCTTACCTTACAGTTTGTACAATGAGCATTAAAACAGTTTTTAACTGCAGTTAAGCATCGTTGTAAACCCCATATATAGCCTGCGTTCTGATCTTATGTCATACTTCAACTTAACTGTCTTATTTCAGTGGAAGTATGTAATGTAGAATCTTTAAAGTGTCAGTAATGCTGTAACCATTCATGTTAAATGCAAAGAGTATTTAAGTTAATCCCTAGTTTTCATCTGGATGAAGGTGGCCAGGTCATTAATGCCATTTTAACATAAATGTTATTCAGAAATGTCTTTTATGAACTCCAGTCTCTCATGTCTATTCCAGGATCCTAACCCTTTTCTCAGCCCTTCTATGGAACCCGATGCATTGTTGCGTAGTGCAGTTCCTCCGTTGCCCAGTAAAGAGCAGGGTAGGCTGGGCAGCTCTAGCCGAAGTCTTGCTCCTCTCCACTTCCCATCTGAGCTGCTTCCCTTTGATGAGGCTCTGAGGGACGTCTGCACCATCCAACCCTTGATGGAGGGGGATATGGTGGCGCGACATGGAGGCCAACTCTTGGAGATCAAAGCTTCTGAACGGAGAGGTGAATCAGTCAATCTAGCTACTCCTACTAACTTATTTGTTAATTGTTACAGTAAGTCATCTATTCACATTGACTTGGTTTGGTTTCTTAAGAAACCAAACAAGTCTTTTTTGACATAACCATGACCGGGATGAATATTCTATTCAGTTATCTCATTATATTTTTTCCAATGAGCTCATCAAACTCCACATGGACTCGATAGTTAATACTCTGACTTTGTTCTCACAGAACTGGAGAAACAGATGAAGATAGAGAACCTCTTTGTGACTTGGCAGCAGAGGTCAGCACAGTCCAACATGCCCATTTCAGTAAGTATCCCAACGTTCTAAGAGAAACATGCAGGCATGAAATTTTGTTTTTTATTATGTAGAAACAGGATTGTTCTAGTGCAATACCAAATTTACTTGGGCAGTCCACTCAGGTAAAGTCAATGTGTGCACAAGTATGTGCAAGTACGACTACTTCTTTGAAAAGCTACAATTACAAGTATTTGCTCCACGAAATCATTTAGTTTTGCCTTGTTTGAAAGTGAAAATACTCAGTCATCGTTAGGTTTGCCCTCTGAGCTGTCATCATCTTTCACAGTGACAATATCCATAAATGTCTCAACAGGGCACAGATCTGGAGATCCTGAAGCAGTCGTCCAGGCTTGTCCACTACTGTGCCACTCCTCTCCTCTTTGACCCTATATTCAGAAAGCAGATTCAAGAGGAGCAAATTACGCAGCCTCCAATGAAGGTATGTTTGTTTGTCTGACTCCAAGGAGAATTAATTGAAATCATCCTGTCTACTTCAAGCTCAGTTGCTGTAGTGACTTTAAGATTATATATATGTGTATGTTTATGAAAATGTATATCTGCCCCAGAAACGACATCGCTCCAGTGACTCGACAGCATCAGGTCGAGACCGGAGCTACAGCACCGACTCAGGTGAAATGCTGCCCAGCCGACTGAAGGAAGAACCTTGGCTGCTAGAAATTTCCAGCACCTTCCTCCAGCAGTATGTCCAATACCTGCAAAGCATGGGTTTTATACTGGTCCAGGTCAGACCCCAGTCTCCAGCTCGCAGGTCTGTACTACAATAATATATGATTTTTTTTTTGTCTCGAATCTAGCCCTCAATGCATTATGAAGCAGAACACAGCCTACACATCAAATCTTAATGACAGAAAAAGTAGATAGTAAAACAACTAAATTAGTCTCTACCTCAATGAGCCGCCTCTATCCATTGGTCTTCATATGTGTTTTGTTCCCAGCACTAACACCCTCATAGCTGATGCAACCAGAGCCGAAGCAGGGCTTGCACCTTTCCTGCCTGTCATTTTTAAAGGCTCAGCCTGTGATGCTGTTGGTGGTCCATCAGCCACTGTGGTCTTGCAGACTATATCTGACCCCTGTCTTCCGCACAACCCCACCCTCTGTTTTTCAGCATTGCGCGGGCTCGCGCTGCCATGCTGAGCTCAATGTCATCAGAGGGGAGGATGTCTTTTTCTTATGTAAAGCAGAAGAGCGAGGACAGTCCAAAGGTTAGTGTCAAACTTAGAGAAACAGAAATCATAACCAAACACACTTTGGGGTTTTGAGCCAATGTAACAGCTTGCACTATAACTGTGTGACACATATCTGAGATCTTTCATGAGTGTATTTATTACACAAATACGTCATATCATTGTTTTGCATGCCAACTTCAGACTACAACACCTGGCACCACCGCATATCACCTCCAGAGGGCGCTGCCAGGAGGAATTGTGTTGATGGAATTGGCGTTTCAGGTAGGATGAGATCAGAAAGGGTGCTGCCAACATCACAGCTAGGTACATCTGTTGATGCTTTCCACTCTTTTAGCTCATTTTGAAGAATACTTGCATATGTTTACATTTATTGCCAAATGTTTTCTGGATAATCCTACATATTTTCACCATGACTATCTCCAGTCACTGGTGTTGGTGCAAGATAGTGCATGAAATGAGTGTGCAGTCAGGGGTAATCAGTCTAAGAATGCTGTAATAGTGTGTTTAAATTAAGGTCATGCCAACAGCTATGTGATGTATACGCATTTCTCGCAGCATATATTGAAATATTCACAGTGACAATGACAACATCCTAATGCTTAGAGGGTGTAATATTTGCTGTTACATTATTTTAGGCTAACATGTTTGCCAATTAACACTAAACATAGTGTAGCTGAAGTTGATGTGAATGTCGGTAGTGTTGCTGGTATTTGGTCATTAACCAATCCAGCAAAGTACTGGACAAATTCAAATTTCAACAGTTGAAAAGCCTATTGATCTCAATCAATTTATCATGTACATCTGACGAATATATAATTGTCGCTCAAGTCTTTGGTTGTGCTAGAAGCTGCTGTAAGAAACATTAGGGGTCATTTGGATAATCATCTGATCTATGAATGTCTGTACAAACATTACCATCCCAGGAGCCACACTGCTAACATGCCACTCTTAAGCAGGATAAGTGTCAACTCCCTGACTTATTTCAATGGGATTCCCATTTCCCATACTGCAGATCAACTAGACCTACTCTAGCTGCCTGCTAAACTGTCAAGCTCCTCACTCTTAGATTATTATACACTTCCTGTTCCAGCTTGTAGTTATGAAGACCTAGCTGAGTTAGATGAGTGATGTCACTTTGGTCACTTTCTCAGAGTGGACTAAACAATAGAAGAAAAAGTTTCAGCATCAGAACGGAAGGTTTTATTACAAATATCCCAATAAGTTTCTTTCTAAAAGGTTTTTTGATGTGCTTGTTTTGACAGGCCATGTAAAGCCACACAGTATTGAAATATCTTTGTGTTTGCCTTATTTCTTGTCCTTCTGCCAGGGGTGTTACTTCTGTGTGAAGCAGTATGCACTGGAATGCTCCCGCATACCCATGGGTCAGACAGTTAACTCCCAGGTAAGTGCTCTGCAGATTCTGCACTGCTGTGTGGATACACAACATGTGTCTGTACGTAGAAGTAAAAGATAGAAATGTCTATATTTTATATGTGCAGTAACAAATGTACTGATCTCATTTAAAAGCAGTGGTTTTATAGTGCTGCAGGGATTTCTAGGGCCTTTGGAGGAGGTTTGAGTCTTTGGTGATAGACAAACACAAAGTAGTGCGTCATTGAGCAAGGAAAATAAAATATAGTAGTCCAAACCTTTTTACCAATAAGTCCTTTGAGGTCCGTCTCTATCAGCTTGCACATCTAGAGGCTGCAATTTCTGCCCATTCTTCCTTGCAAAATAACACCAGTTCAGTTGAATTGGATGGAGAGTGTTGCCACAGAGTCACAATAGGATTTAAGTTTTGACTTTGACTTGGACATTCTAACACACAGATATACTTCGATCTAAATCTTTCCATTGTAGGTCTGGTTGTAAGGCTGTTTAGCATTGTTGTCATGCTGAAAGTTGAACCTCCACCCCAGTCTCAATTGTAGTGCAGCCTCTAACAGGATGTCTTCCAGGATTGCCCGGTATTTATTTCCATCTCCCAGTGTCTCTGTTGAAGAAAAACATTCCCACAGCATGATGCTTCCACCACCATGTTTTATGGGAGGGTGTGTTCAGCTTGATGTTTTGGGTTTCTGCGCCACATAGCGATTTACATGTTGACTTAGATACTCTTTCACACGTTGCTTTGTTTCCTCCATGGTTTGTGGCAGATTGCAAACAGGACTTCTTATGGCTTTCTTTCAACAATGGCCCATCAATAACTAGAATCCAAAAACATTATACTTGAGGAAGTTTAATGTTCCGTTGATTTCTTGGATTGTTCTCTGCATGATTTGATTGCTCTGTAAATGACACAAAATGTTGCTGGATACCCTTGAATTGATCCTGCTTTTATTATTATAGGTTGCTGCATCAATAGTGATTTTATTTCAGAAGCAGTCTTGCAAAGCCATGAATCTAGACTCGACTTAAATAAGCTTGTATGGCTGGGATCATGAGCAGATCTTTTCCCTCTCCACACTTTAACGTTTCTATCACCTTGGTAAAGGTGAATCTTGATCCTATCTGCCCATGAATCATTGTTCTAGATCTTGTGGAACTTATTTCTGTACTATTTCGCAAATTCCAACCGGCTTATCCTTACCGCTGATGAGTTATTTGCATCTTGTGGTATGGCTTGTCTATTTCTCCTTGTGTATTGTGACTAATGTAGGGCCCAATCTGTTTCTTTTTTAACAAAATTCAATTTTTTTATGTTTATTTTTCTGAATTCTATGCTCTACTATTATCACATTTATCCACCTAAAGAATGGCAAAATAGAACAGTTCAACAGAAAAAAATCAGTTATTTAACTTTAACACAGTGATGATGTTATACTTGATGATGAATACTTAATTCTTTGTCAGTACATTTCAATATTTACCCGTAAACAACAAAAAACATTCATTGTTTGTTCAAAACAAAGGAACTTATGTATTTCACAATAAAATAAAGACACATTTTTCCTTTTGTAAAATAAAAGTACTTCACATTTAAAATCAACAACCTGAAATATACAAACAAACATGACGTGATGTCTTGTTTCAGCTGATTTTCTTTGTATGACCAAGACTTTGCTGGAGCAAGCAGCTTGCGCTAGTTTGCTAATTGTCTGTTTCTCGTGTGAGTCTTTGACTGTAAGTGGTCGTCATGTGTTCCTGCAGGTCCAGGCTCTCGCTGGTAAAACTTACAAAAGAGTTGTTTGGCTTTTTCCACACCAATATCACTGGATTCTACAACATTCCACATTTTATAATTAACATTTCAGTATATTTCGTTAATTTTACAATCCTGTCCGTATTTTCCTCATCACAGAAGTCATACAGCCCTACTATTGTTTTGGGTTTGTCTTCACAGCTCTGACCATTCTTCTATGTATGTTCTGTTTTTATGTGTGTCTACTTTCACTTTTGTCAGTTTCAAGGTAATTCATGTTTAGTCGTGGGTTCTTTTTTTGGTGTGGAAAGGTCTGTAACTCAAATAACTGTTACGACACATACACTTTGAGTCCTGAAATAAGTGACTAACACCATAATGTCTAATTATTCTATTTGTACTTTGATTTGGCTCAACTCTATCTGCAACACATTTTGCAAACTCTCCTACTATTGGATTGAAACTTTAGATTTTTTTTCACATCTGGGATAATAAAGAGTAGATTTTGAGGGGTTCTAAACTTCCCACATGTAATTGCAGCAGCTGTCATGTTTGCCTGCCTTTCCACCTTGGTTCTATAGTACGGCATGTTAACAGCTCTCAACTGTGATTGAGACTAATCTTTTATCAGATTTGGTGACTGGTGCAGTCCAATCCGAGCCAGAGAAAGATGATGGAAATGTCAATATGTATGGAAATACTGTATATATACAGGCAGTAGTGTTTTGCAAGACCAATGTAAATGTGCTGATGTTTCTGCCTTCAGCAGTGACTCGAGGCTTTAGTAGTCGGCTAAGTCACCACCAGTCTTTTAAAATGGACATCCACAGCTCCAGCGTGTGTACTGGGTCTCTTAATACATTTTTGTTGTATCAAAAAGGTATTATGGGTTTGTTCTTATACATTAGAATGTAGTATCTTTTCAGTCTTCCTTTCCATCCATCTGTGTGTCTGCCCAGTCCCATCTCATGTCATCTCTCCATCAGGGCAGCCTCCTCACCAAACCTCGTTGCAAGCCGTTCCCAGATGCCACCCAAGTATCTGACTGTGCGGTATGTCCCAGCCATTTTCAAGGGAGAGGTGTCTCACTACAATCAGGCTTCACCTCTACCCATTGCTCTGCTTGCTGCCATAAGTTCTGGTCTCTTCTTTTCTGAATCTACTTCTGAATCTTTTTATCTCTTTGGGAATAATTGGGTTTCAGTGCTTAATGATGATCTTTCAAACCTGTGGTAGCTCCAGTTGCCACAACATACAACCTAACATACGAGGAGCAGGTTTTGTTGGATTTAGGATCTCACAGACTGGTTTTATATGGGCAAGAGATGAGGCCCCGGTCAAACATCATTGTAATTGCCTTTTCCTCCTTGACTATCAACAGGCTGTCCAACTTGATGCTTGCTGGTTTGGGTTTTTGTGGGTCTCTCAGCTTGTGATTTTCTAAGTGTCTGTGCAACAGCTATTATTCCCTCTGCCCTTTCTCTAACAAGTATTTCCTCTTGCATCTTTAGTAGCAGGGCTTGATTGGACTTTTTTTAATGAACTTGTTTACACTCTGTACACTGTCAGCTCTAGGGACTTAACTACAGTGGCCCCTAGAGACAAAGCAAAATGTGCTGCATATGTAAAAACAAGATTAAAAGATAAAGCAGAAACAAGAAGAAAACACGCTGTAGTTGATACCTTGTCTATAGGGGCCACCGTACTGATCTGCATTGTAATGATTTTCATATTTAATACATGCAGACTTTGCTTTGAGTTTAATACTAAAATGTGTAATTTTATTTTTACGTCAGTTTTTGACGATTCATGTAGAAACCCCATTTCCAGAAAATGTGACTTTAGAAAATGCTGTTTTCACTGACCAACTTAATTTTATTTTGTCATATAAGCAAATTAAGTGTTTAATTCTTTCTCAAGGCAAGATTGTAGTATGTACCTCTTTCACCAGCTAAAGTCCATGACTATCCCAGGAACTCCACAGAAATAGGTGTATAAAGGCTTTTAGGGTGGAAACCACTCCTCAATTTTCACCATTAAACAGGTGGCACTGCATGAGAAACATGCCATTACGATAACCAAATGGGCTTGGGAACACTTTGAAAATAGTTGTCACTTACAGTTAGATCCATAAGTAATGGAATTGATAGAATATTTTTGATATTTGTCCTCTGTACACCACCACAGTGAAAATGTGAGCAGTCCTTTTTAATTCAAGGGATTTGACAGAGGTATGACATTAACCATTCGGGATTCACATTCATTTTCATACACAGAAAGCCATTTTGGGGGGCTCATAAATAAGGAAATTACCTAACATACCTACAAACAAAAAAACATAAAAGTATCTTTAATACATACATTATACACTTCAGAATTAATCCTGATCTTTTGATAAACAATCAGGTCATCCAGTGACCATAGGTAGCTTTACATGGGCAAGCCCTAACACTACCTCCACCAATTTTGACACATTATGTAGTAGGCTTTGGATTACAAGCTTCCCTTTTTTTTCCTCTATCTCTCTTGTAATTTTGGTTTTCTGTTTATGAGCCCCTAGAAATTTGGACTTGTCTATGACGGTGGCTGTAAATCCTGGAAAATTTGGATTTAGCATCATGAGTGGGACAGTGAAAACAGAGAAAAACTTTTTTGTGCTTTTGTCTAATAAATCAAGGTGCAAGGGAATTGACAATTAAAAGTTTTCATTGCATTTTGGTTACCGGAGATAGAATTTGTTTCAAGCTAAATTAACATTCAGATCACACACCATTTCATATGTAAAACATTTTCTTAATGCATTTCCCATAGTGCAAACAGTATATAAAGAGATTTTTGACATGAAAGTCAAACTGGTCCGCTGCATCAACACCACCTGGTGGTTTTAATGGGGTGGACATGGGCACAATGCTGTGTCTGTAGCTGTGCAGCCACATGTGCTGCAAACTTCACTTTACTGATTGATTATGACCAGTATACAGTTTTTACTGCATTGACCCCTTTTCTAGCAAATCAAAACCACCCGGCAGTTAATGTCAATCAGTGGCTGATGTTTATATTTCAAATTTCCACAAACAATATGTCTCAGTTTCTATACTCTACAGGTGCATGTAGTTTCTTTAGTTTCTAATTCATATAGAATTAATGTATGCCAAATCAGATTTGTTATGTACCTGCAAAAACAGTTCAGGTGAAACATATCGGCCCTAATCTCTCAAGTCGCACGTAGGTATGTGTGTTTTTTGATATTTGCGGTATTTACATGTTTGTAACAGTGCAGCAAACGGACAACAAATGCAGAGGCACAAATAAAAGTCAATGGACTTTCATATCATGATCTTCATTGACTTTTATTAACTTGTTTTGTGTTTTATGATCTTTATTGATAACCTCACGTTTACAGCTTCTCTCGACAACATAGTCACTGTCATTAATTTCTCTTCCACAGAGTAAGGCTAACAGGAGATGCCATATTATGTTGCCTGCGCACCATAACAATTAGTTCTTGTGAAAGTTACACATGGTGTTTAATGGATAGAATACAAACCGTTTGGGATTACAGGCTCGGAAATAATATATGTAAGTCAAGAGGAAACACACAAGGACAAAGTACTGCCTCTGAGCTTGACGGCATCTCTGTGGTCCCAGTGGCTTCCTGACTGCACAGATAACAGGTTGAGGGGTCACACTTAATTTTACTACAAGACTGTGAGAACATTGCTGGGGAGAGAAAAGTTCATCTTTATCTTTTATTTTATCTGCCATGACAGTAATAAAAACATCTTCTGCACTTTTACTAGTTTCTGGACAAGCAATGAGGGAGAAGAAAACGTGTGCCAAGGTTCCACTTAATCACACAGATTACAGTTTTCAGTAGATAAAGAGATATTTTTTCACTCTTTTTTTATATATTTCATATAAAAATGTGTACAATTGGTCTACATGTGAAAGTGAATGCAGCAGTAGTATTAAGCTCTGCTTCTAAGCTCCTGGTGTTGGATTTAATTTAATAATATACTACTGTGAATACCGCTAAGAAACAGAGCAGTCAAAGCAGCTGGAACAGCAACTGCAAAGCATGATCACGGGTGAACAGTTACACGTATAGTTCGACTATTCTGTGAAAGCTCGTTCTGCCAGGTTCTATTGTTTTTACAGATTCCTCTTTGTAATGAACATAATCTCTGCATCTGTACGACTCTTTTTCTCTCTTTGGCTGTCATTTAGTGCTGGTAATGACTGTGCACCCCTCTGCTTTAGCTCTCCATGCTTTTCACTGAGGAGTGTGACAAGGTGCGGGACCTGATGCACGTTCACTCCTTCAGTTATGACTTCCACCTGCGAGTGGTTCACCAGTACTTGGTCGGCTGCCACATGACGTTGCGTCAGGGCTACCAACTCACAGACTTCTTGGACGACTTCATCTCCCATCACCCAGATATTCCTAAGTTCGGCCGCAACCACGTTTTTCAAGGTGATTTTGGTGACTTTAACACAAAAGGTGGAACAATAACAAAGGTGCCCCCTTTCATTAGTAGTGCAGTTTTCATTCATTTCACTGTTCTATAATAGGTTTCTCATAGAGATTCGCACCAAAACGGATATAAGTAAAGATTCTGCTCAATTTTAATCACTCAGGTAATGGAAATTACTTGAATTTGTTTTACCATCATTGTCTAGGTTGCTGAGGAGATAGAAGATATGTTTCCTGTTTGGTTATGACAGATTTAAAGAACTGAGTCATCTGGTGATTGTCTATTTGATGCTTTGATTTTTGTGCACATCAGGAAATTTCTCCATCTCCACGGGGATGATAACAGCCCACCAGCTCTACAGCTATATTACTGACCACGCTAGTACCTATGGCATGAAGCCACTCCGCATGTCCAAGTCTGCAGTCACCACTGACAACAAGAAAGGGACACCTGACCTGTATGAGTACGCACTAGTGGCTCTGTGGAACAGGTACAAATACCTCTGAATGGCAGAATAAATCTACTGTCCAACAAAAGCTGCTTCACCGTCTTCTGTTCTGTCCTGCTCTAGCTCAGGTTCCTACAAGGATCTGGAGGGCCTGCACCATCATGACGATTTTGACGTGTCCTTAGTGGTGTGCCATAACGCTGCTCCATTTGAGGAGCAGTCGGATGGGGAGAGACATTTGCTGAGGTACGAAGATATGAAAGCACTTATTCTAGGAGACTTAAAGCAGTACCAATGTCTCTCAGATTACGTTTCCCCTGTAAAGTTGAAAGAAACTTTTGTAAACCGTTGAGAATAGAGTTTCTGGTAGTGCCAAAACAGCTGCGCCAGAGTGTTAACGTTGGTTTTGCTCTTAACAAGACATGTACGTGTACATTGCTGTCTTAGTTAGCTCCATCAGTAATGATAACCAATAACCAATATAAATAATACTAATTAAAAAAAAGGTGGATGGCAGATGAGATAAAAGACTTGAATAATTTTTTACACGAGAGCCTGAAAGCAACAAGAGGAATTTAGTATTCATCTGTGCAGAGTCAGTTGTAAACATTGAAGTCTCACGATGCATTGATGCCCATTGTGCAGCATTGTCATTTGTCATCTTAAAAAGCTGACGCTGTCAGAAATGTTTCTTAGACTAGCTCTTGTTTCACATTTGTGCATTTTCATGGCATAATTTCTATCCTGCTACAGAAATAAATGTTCTAAATTCTCATAAACATCTGCATGTAGGTTGCGGTTCTATGTGATCATGACCAGTCAGAGAGAGCTCTTCCCCCGTCTCACTGCTGACATGCGACGTTTCAAGAAACTCCCTCAGATCTACCGTGACCCAACTGAGGCGGGTGGTCGGCTCCCCCCAGATCGTTCAGAGTCCTGTGAGTCGCGCAGTACCGAGCAGGATCTCTGGGAGGAAGCAGCAGCCACCTCATTACCCAGTGATGGTAATGAGTTCTACCCACTAGTAGCAGGTTGTCCAGGAGCTCATGGACTATTTTACCCTTCCCCTCTGTTCCCTCCGCTCAACAATGAGGTGACATTAGCCCGCAGACAGATCCAGACCAGCGTGGAACAGGCAATGGGTCACTGCCGCAGGGATAACTTATGGAAGAGGCTGTTCCATGGAGAGAACCTGGCTTTGGACAAACTGAAGCTGACAAAGCTGTTGTTTAGTGAGCTGGAGGAGCTACTGGAGGCTGTGCAGAGCCGCTCAGTGGGAGAGATAGACCCACAACTGGTAAGATTTCTGTTTAAGTGAGTATAAATCAAGTATATAATCAATCAACAAAATGCAGTGAATGAACGAAAGAGAAATCTAATTCAAATTTTATTTATTTATTATATTTTGTGTGACCACCCTTTGCCTTCCGAACAGCATCAGTTCTTCTAGGTACACTTACGCAGAGTTTTTGGTAGGTTGTCTGGCAGAGCTAACCACAGATCTTCTGTGGATGTAAATCTCTTTATGGAATCCCAGACACACTCGATGATGTTGAGATCAGGGCTCTGGGCATCCATACCATCACTTCCACAAATTCTTGTTCCTGTTTACACTGATGATAGTTCTTTCTTAGGTTTAAAACCAATAATTCCGACCAAATCTCCAACTCCATTTGCAGAAATGCAGCTCCAAATGTTCAAAGAACCTCCACGATGCTTCGCTGTTGAAAGTCAAGGTCTCGGCAGAATGAACAGAACAGAAGTAAAGACAGAAATGCTGTTAGGACAGGCACAGATAAGAGATTTTGTCAAAGGTGTTGGAAACATTTTAAGAGAACTTTACCTTTCCTATTGCTGATGACGACCATGGTTGATGGGTCAATGATAAAATGTAAACATATCAAATAAGTATGTAAGTAATCTCAATATAGAAAAAAACTGACAACAAAACTTAAAAACAAATCATAATAAGTTGAGACTCAGAGTAGAGTCGCTGCTCCTCCGCGTGGAGAGGAGTCAGTTGAGGTGGTTCGGGCATCTGGTTGGGATGCCACCCCAACGGAGAGCTGGGGCAGACCCAGGACACACTGGAGGGATTATATCTCCCAGCTGGCTTGGGACCGCCTGGAGGAGGTGGCCAGGGAGATGGAGCTTCCCTGCTTAGACTGCTGCCCCCCTGACCCGACCTCGGATAAGCGATAGATAATGGATGGATGGATGGATATTATTGATTATTAATATCTACTTTTTTTAATTCATACTTTATATGCAAAAGCACGTTCATGCTCAGGTATATTAATTCTTCTCACCTCAGTGTTTATATACTACCAGGCAAAAGGATGGACACACATAAGTTTTACCATCTTTTCAATAAAAAGATAGATGTATTCATCGAAAAAATAGTTTTACAATTATCAGTTATACACTTAATTTAACCCTTTAGTGCATGGTGTCAACTACAGTGGTGAGTTCCACAATACAATAACTATAATAAACATTTAAATAACTAAATTTGTCAATAAATTATTAAATATTTAAATTAATTCTGTGTATGTGTTGCTGCACATCATGATATATTTGTATCTGTCAGTTTTCTCCATCAAACTCAGTGGATGGGTTAGACACTAGTTATTATTATTATTAAAAGCATTCTTTGTTTACAGCATTTTTTTACTCCTGCCTAAAGGTTTTGCACAGTACTGTACATATAACTTAATTTATGACTGTGGAGGTAAATAGCAGATTGTGTCTCATGGAGTGTAACTGGCATGTTGATGTTCTTGTTGCAGGAGTGTTTTCTGACAATGAGTCCAGCCTGGTATCAGAGTCTGATCAAAGTCCTGCTGACCCGCTTCCCACAGAGCTGCAGACATTTCGACAGCAATGGAATCCAATATCTGGTGAGAGGAGGGTCTTTGTTTTCATCTATTATCTGAGCAAATGAAGCAGGGAAAAACAACAAAGCTTATATGAAAGGTGTTTTTTTATGGAGTCGCACTGTTTCTCTAGATTCTAAATAAACCAGGAACACGCAGATGACCAGACACACCAGGTTCAGTTCGGTCCAGGTTCAAGTTCAGTGTCTTGCCCATGGACAGTGTGACGGAGGCAGTAACTGAAACACCCATCCATACCATTGGTAGACAACTGCTCTACCTCCTCAGTCTGAACTGTATTTTTCTTCAAAACAATATAAACCTGGTCCTTGAGAGCAAGTGTAGTGCTTGTTTTCCAGTCAAGCCTGGTTTATTTTCTCGTCCGCTAATCCTGTGGGCAAAACAAAACAGTTTAGTTTTCCTTTTGTCTTTAGCCCTAAGCTTCAAGCCAAAGAGGGCGAGAATATCTGGTTGTATTTTTTAAGAGAGAACAGTTGCTCACTGTATTTTGTTGTCAGACAGGTACAAGTAGTGCATTGTTAAGGTACTATTTTTACTGAAGGATTAATTCATATTTGTTGAGGCGGTATTTGGCATCAGGACATTGTGGTGTCACAACACATTATTCAAGCCTTTTCATTTTTTGTACATGTTACTGTTTTAAGAAGTAAGACATGGAGAACATAGACTTTGCTTGTAAATTGCACAGCGCTGTCAGTATGTTACCATTTGACCACACGTTCTTTCTTTTAATGTTTATCTCAGTAAAGAAATATGAATAATTAATTTGTAATGTAAAGCCATGTCTGTCTGCATGTTTCAGGCTGTTCTGAACCAGAAGTTCACTGACTGCTTTGTTTTGGTCTTTCTCGACACCCAAGCTGGAAAAACAGTGAGTTAGTGGACTGATGGGATTTATTTTATGATTCTATTATAACTGCAAAAGTCTCAGTGATGCTTCATTGGCTTTTCCATCCTCCCACAGAGTCTAAAGGTTGTGTTTCGGGAGCCTCTGCCGTCACAACCACAGCCCAGCAGCAGCCCTCCTCCCCAGCTGGTGTCTATGTATCATCACCTGGAGTCTGTCATCAACATGGCCTGCTACAACCTCTGGACAGGACTCTTATAGGGGTGCCAGTGCTGAACCTGCCTTAGCGTGTGTCCACGTGACAGAACAGCGTTGTTTCTTTTTTTATGCAGTTCCCAACAAACCCAAACCCAAGGAAACTGGTTGTCTGCTGTGTTGTTCTGGCTTAGTGTTTTTAACCAGTCAGAAACAAACACCTCATTCAAATCTAATTGCAGGAGGTGAATTACACATTCATATAGTCACCTCCTGTTTTCTTTTGGAGCATTAGATCCAGTAATGGCCATTGATAATCCCACTCTGATCTGCCGGGCTGTTGTTAGACATTACAGCTCTCATCCCTGCTACATGATCTCGTGTACACAAGAATGATGCTCATTTACTGTAGTTGATTCTTCATGCTGTGTTGTGTTTTTCTGCACACACATTACGTAAAACCGCCTGTAGTGAAATTCCTCAAGGCAAACTAACAGTGCATTACCGCTGTAGCCCAAACAGCGTCTGTTCAGTTTTCAACATCAAGTGACACTTATTTAACCTCAGTAATTTTAATCACTTAAAATCACTTTTAATCACAGTAATTCTGCACTAAGACTGGACTTAAAGTGATTAAAGTCAGTATGCAGCTGAGTAATATTCAGGGATCAGGTCTTAGTTAACAACTGTAACTGTTTTTTTAGAAGAAAATGCAAAAAGCAGAAATGTTTCGTCCACCTGTCTGATGTCCTATCAGTAAAATGTTTTCAGGCTGGTAAGAACCTGAAGGGACGTCCCCTAGCTCTGTGTTGTGACACATTGTGATGACCGTGAACTGATGGAAAAACAAACATTAGGCTTTGTGTCAGTGGAGACACTTTATTCTTTGAAACAGTGTAAATGTGCATCAGCAGTTTGGTTTTGCTAATATGACATTTCTTAATGGAATGGCCTGAGTCAGACATTGGTAATCAACATGTCCACAGGTTCAGCCGTAGGTTTGGCTAATCATAGGTCTTGTGCCTTTTGACATCATTTTGCTTGCTCTTCACACCACTGTCAGCCAGATATGTCTGCATTCACAGTGGGAGGGCTTTTATCTCCAGTTTAGTGTCAAACATGCTTCCCCCATTAACACCACTGCCATATCTGAAGTGCCTTTATCTGCTTCTTTTTTTCTAAAGCGATACTGTTGTCATTCCATCAGCTTTATGTAGAAGATCTTTGAAAAAAGCACACTCCTGATGTTCTGCAGTGAAAGTGCCTGGATTACTTTGGAGAAATTAGACAAAAAAATGCCTTTTAGAATCCAGACAATGGCTCATGTTAACCTTTATTATTTACAAAACAGCATTGCCACGAGTGTTTCCAAAGCATGTTCAACATGGTGAATCTGACTTTTGGTGTTATTTACTCTTAGACCGTGAAGCTTGGCAAACATAATAAGCTAATGATAGCAGCACATTCATTTATGACATTCAATCTTAGATTTATGCACTAAAATTAAACTTAAAACCTTGTAGATGGAAAATGAAGGAATGTAAGCGTTCTCACAGAATTCAGTCCAGACTTTACACACTGGGTCCTCGTTAAGGGTGTAACAGTTCTCCAATTCCCTAAATTCTCTCTTGGTTTGTAGATCATTACGCCCCTCATCATGCAAAAAGTCAGAATACAGTCTAAATGTTAGGTCAGAACATTTTGACACTGTAATATAATACTGCACTGTCTCTAACTGTATAATGTACATTATGTATATACAGAAGACTTTAAACAGTATGTGAAATGCTGAATAAACAAAACAAAAGAGAATGTGTTATTTTTACAACAAAGCAGAGTTTGATATGTGGAAAACTGACATGTATTATTTAAGTCTGGTTTTACAAAATTTAACATTAGATAACAAAACATGGAAAAAAATCAGCACAATTAACTGTGCACAAATGAGTCAGACCTTGACCCTGGTCCCCTGTCTTGGTATACAGTTATTGAGGAAATTGTCAGGACTTTGATGTGACAGTATAATCATTTTAACCACGCCAAGTATGGCAGACGTATTGTGTGGCTGTACGTTATGGTTCCATGGTGTAATGGTTAGCACTCTGGACTCTGAATCCAGTGATCCGAGTTCAAGTCTCGGTGGGACCTGATAT
>JAUMTR010000019.1:725004-744285 GCA_032270685.1 Microctenopoma stevenorrisi | reverse complement strand
GCCCACACAGTAGGGATAAAAAGTATTTGTTCTTGCAAATGACTAAGTATCATATACTTCAGGGGAAGAGAAGAACTGGTTTGTTGCGCGTTGTAATGTCATTCATAGTGTTTATTTGTTGTATACTTTGTGCGTTTGGTAATATTTCAATGGGCGACATGTCATGACTGAGCTGATCGGTTTGATGTATAATGTGGTTGGAATCCACAGTCTGCTTTGTGAAGCATCTTGTGTGTGGTTTTGGGTGATTTATGTTGCCAATTTAACTCAGAATGCCAACCTTCATAATAGTAGACATCTGGTGACTGGATATTTTAAAGTATAATATGTCGTGTAGAAGGCATCTGGACATGGGAGCCATATTGATAAAGCTTTAGCCAATCAGGAAGGTCTCAAATCCAAACAAAATCACACAAAAATAAAATTGTTTAAAATAAAACCTCTCAATGTAGAGTCAGGTGTGTCTGTGTGTTAAAGATGATAATACATTTAAAAAGGAGGTACTTAACAGGTTAAGGAAGTACAAGTGTATTGGGCACGCGCGCGCACGCACGCGGGCACGCAGATGAAGCCATCTTGATGAAGTGTCAGCTAATCAGAGTGCAGGTGTTAATGTGATTCTTCTTTTGGCAGGGTAAGAGGCAGTCTTTTTGATGGCTTTGCCATGCAATGCATTGCATCCTATTCATTTTTAATGGCAGGCACCAATAATAATAAAGAAAATAAAGAGGTTATTAATTGTGTGGGAGTTGATGTTCAAATGGAGCCATCTGGTTGGCAAGTTGCAAGTGTAATTAAATTTTAATAACAAAATATTAGTTAAACAATGACAAAAATGCCCCAGGAAAAATACTCAACTTAAGTAAAAGAACAAAATAAACTGGATAAACCTGCAGCCTCAAAGCAAGCTGCTAGCTGCTGCCTGTCCCTATTCTTTTCAAATGACAGTTACCCTCTCAGCCTTGACTAGTTGGAACCTACCACCTATTCAGGTGAGCACAGGGTGAGCTGAATCAGGATTCAAAAAGAAAGTTACATCAAAATGAACAAAACAAATCAAGCCATTACAGCTACTATCCCACCCAAGCCAGGCCTAAATGTTTTTATACACTCTTGTAAGTGCTATATGTTTACTAAATTGTCATCCATTAAATGTCCTCCCCACCCAGTGTGACTTAGTGTAGCAGCACCCAGCCTCTCACTACTAAGAAGACTAATCATGTACACCTGTCTTCACTTTCCCTAATGAGCATCTGACTTATCCTCTTACAACAGCAGCAACAAAATCACATAAGCAAACACCTAAACCCAAAATCCAATTCCCTGAATAAAGATAATACAGGACAATCATACTTAACAAAACCAACATAAATGTGAGGGAATTGAGTCCTGTGAAAAAGGAAGAAAATAACAAGAACATTTTCACAATGTGCCTTCATTAAAATGAATAGAGGCAATGCATTGCAAAGCAGTTCCGTCTCCACCACAACTGTAAAGTTCTTGGAGAAACTTTAAAGGTGCATGCCACTCTAGAAACTCAAAGCTATCTCGCCAATCAGAAAGTAAGATTTACCAAACTGAGCCATTTTGATATATAATGTCCGATAGTAATGCCCAGTCTATTCTGTGAGGACATACTGTGCGATTTTTGGCTATTTGCATTGCCATGGTAACTCAAAAGGCCATCTAACCATAACAGGTACTGAATGTGAAACAGGGCCCCTGTTTCAAATCCTTAGAATTGTTTGCTATTTTTGCAAATGATTCCCTATCCTGAAAGCATGTGCTGACCAGCTGGCCGGTGTTTTCCCAGACATCTTCAACCTGTCCCTGCAGCTTGCCAAGGTTCCTGTGTGCCTCAAAACCTCAATCTTCTTCCCAAGGGCCGTCAAATACATCACACCCCTGCAAAGACACTCCCCTACAAATCCCCCACTCCACCCACCGCCACATACTACCCCCACCCTAGAATAACCGATACACCAGACCTCTTACACATACATGGACTGTTGTTTGTGGACTGCTGTGTGTATCTTTTTCTTCAGCATGCTGCTTGTTTTTCTTTTTCTTCTCTGTTCAGTTCCGTTAAATTGCTAATATTTACCATGAAATTTTGTCACTTCATCCACTTGTCACAAATTTCTGTCTTTTTATTGATTCCTTTTTTGTGTGTGCATGTGTTTGTTTTCCTTTCCAAAGCCGAGAGCCACCAAATGAAATTTCGTTATTGTCACGGTTCGCCCCGGTCTGCCCGGCCTCTGTGTTTTTATTTTCTTCACTTCCATGTCTCACCTGTACATGCCCGGCTCTCTCCCACACTCACGTTATTACCCGCAGCTGATTTCAATCACTCACTCGCCTCGCTCCTGACACCTCCCTCACCTGTCTTCACTTCCCGTGTAATGCATAATGGGTCATTATTGTTTGAGTCTTAAACAATTCCAGTCACCTTGAATAACGTTACCATGCACGTCGCGTAGCGTCATATACCCAGCAGGAAACATGACACCTATACAGCACAAATGCTCAAAAGTTTGGTTATACTTTATGAGAAAGGATGACAACAGGGTAACTTGCAATTCTTGTAGATATTTTTTCAAAAGGGAGAAAACACTATGGCTATGCAAAAACATTTTCTCACAAAACATGTGATAGCCTGAAATGAATGTCATGTTTTTTATCCGCTCCGGACTAGTAAATCAGTTGCACGTCCTTTTCTGTTAATCAACTAATATTGAATATTATGTTAGAATGATTTGCCTTATTAAAAAACCTGCTTATATACTTTTTCTTTTAGGGGACCCATGGCACCCCATTAAGGAGCCTTAGGCTGTTTATCTCTTAAGATCGACCTTTTTAAAAATAAGAATCAATAGGGGAATAACTAAAGAATCGAATTGTTATACAGAATTCAAAATGGAATCTGAATCGTAAAAATCTTATCACTTCCCATCACTAACGGGGACCATCAACTTACCAAGCAGATTATTTTGATGTATTGTGTGATGATGTCTGTCCTGTGAGCTCATACTGTGTGTTTTTGATGATTTACATTGCCATGGTAACTCAACATGCCATCTAACCACAATAGGATCTGTCATGACGAGGAACCAGATTAAATATTTAGGGGCAAGCTGTTCAGAGCCTAGGAGCATTTACAGCAAAATCTCTATTTCAACAGCATTTATATTTGGCTCTAGGAACCACCAACTAACTGTGTGCAAGCGACCTGAGAGCTCATGAGTCAGGAGTTTAAAGTCAATGCTGTAACGCACTAGAAGCCAGTGAAGAGATGCAAGAATGGGTTATTGGGTCACATTTTTGAGATTTTCATGAGAAGATGGGCTGGACCATGCTGAACCACCTGCAGGTGCGAAAAGTTAACCCTGAAGTACAGAGCGTTACAATAATCTAGCCTAGAACTGATGAAAGAATGAATTGCTTTCCTAAACTTATTAGAAGAAAGAAATGTTTGACTTCACTGATTACCCTCAGCTGGAAAAACCTGGACTTCACAATTGTTTTGATTTGCATGTCAAATTTAAGATCAGAATCCAGCAATACTCCCAAATTGTCTACAGTTGGCTTTAAGTGAGGATCTTTTACAGGTGAAAGTCTGTCTCTTGGAGACTTTTTTTAGTGGTGGTCTGTGGGGTGAAATATTGTTGTTTTTGTTAAGATGCAAAAATTGTGGTCTAGCCAGACAGTTTGTGTTTGTGTCACTATTTGTACGAACAAAACGTGATATTTTGAGCACAGAAAATGTAAACTGAGCAAGTGTTAAAAACGTATTTTTTTGCCAACCATTATCACCAAAAATCACAAAAAATCTGTTGGACTAACTGAAAGGTAAAGCCAGGTGAAGAAAAGTTAACGGAAGTGAAAATGTGGCCGTTCCAGGTGGACTCCCTCGGCAGCACTCCCACTGTGTGTGCGCCATGCGCTCTGTGCGTAAAGGTCCGTATCAATGCTGTAAATAATGGAACGATATGCGCGAGTGTATCTCAGGAACCCATTGGCCGATTTCAATGGTTCAGACGTCTTTGGAAACCTCTTAGCCAATAGAATGGACTGGTGTTGAGTTTGAACGTACAACAGTCATATTCACAAAGCACACTAAGTAAACAGCACAGAACAATGGAATGCAGTGCCGCGGTGTTGGAGGTTTCTAAACAGTCTACAGGAAACAAAGAAAGCTAAAAACAGTTAGAAATCAGCTCAGTGTTACGTTAGGACAAGGTTTTTTTTTTTACTATAAAACGGATTATGACCATGAACCAGCAAAGGTCTCTTTTTATGAAACTTGTTTTTCCTTTGCTCTTTGTTTGCTGCTGGCTCCGTGAGTTTTGCACGTAGAAAAATGGTTCGTATATTGGTGGAAAGGTCAGAGTCTTAGCTTTAATTTGAACTGATTCTGTGGATTTGATCATAAAGCATTGTCGCTGTTGTGTGTTTTGCATGGTGTGTAGCTCATTAGCATATTAGCCGCTTTTTACAATTATTTGGTTTAGCGGTGTATTGTTGTTATAGGGTGTTGGTGTGGAAAACTATGTTTCCGTCGTTTAGATGTGTTTCTTCCCTTTGGGTAGATGTACAGTATGCATATATTGGTCTACAATAAGCATATTTTTAGAATTACTTTGTAACAGGAAGTCTTAGCGTAACCGGTACCGGGTCCGTCGGCTTCAACAGGTTAAACTTAATTTCACTTGTCAAATATCACTGTGTGTGTGTGTGTGTGTGTGTGTGTGTGTGTGTTTCTCCTATAAGATATATTTAATTGAAATTTCTTATCGTAACAACCAACAATATATACAGGAAAATCATGAACATTGACAAGGTTGCCCAAACTTACGCACCCCACTGTAAAATTACGCGTGAGGTGCTGTTGTACCATGGCTCTGAATGATATACCTATTAAAGCAGTTGGAGTTGCACGATAAATGTGTAAGTTGTAAAAAACATAATTCTGAAAATGTTTTCTAGGGGTACAGGTTGAATAAAGCAAAAATGAGGATTGCTAGAGTTTGGTTGCTGCAGAGGCTGCTCCCTCATGTCATACATAGTATGTAAACCATTTCATCTTCAAGATGAAAATTTTGCAGACACTCTCATATATTTTTTACTAAGCCCCTTAGGGGTCAGGTGGTAAAAAAATAAAATCCAGGTTGAAAAGTGGTGGAAAAAAAAATCTGAAGAACGAGGTGGTAGAAAAAAAGTTTCAGACCAGGTGGTAGAAAAAATAAAATTCAGACATGGTGGTAAAAAAAAAAAACACTGGTCATGTGACAATCCAAGCGGCTGACCTTAGACCTGCCGGGTGTTAAGCACAAGGAGGACGTTCTTTAACGGCTGCAACTGTAACGTAGGTAGTGACTGTATTATAATACTATTCTAATTCATGCGAAGGTTTGCGGTATAATTTTACAATGGGTAAATATCACCAGCAACCGTAATGACCTTATAGCAACGCAACGCATTCTGAACTTTCGTTACCCTATTACCACCTTGCTTAGCTGTTGGATACTCTTGCTAGGTAGCTTTGTCCGTTTTGCATACTAAAACCACAACAAGTTATGTCATTTAAAACTTTTAAAATTGCATATTCCATGAGTGATTATAACTTTCTTTTCTCACCCACCTCCTCCTGCAATCCATTCCAGAGTTTCTTAAGAGAGTAATTGTAGATTGGACTGCAGGATTCAATCTAGAGTTCCAACTGCTTTTCTAAATTGCCAGAAAATTTCACTCCTCAATTCAATCTGAATGATGTCGCTGTGTACTGAATCCAATGCACTTGTGGGAGAACCCCTTTGTAATGCTGTTGTAATACATTGCATAGTTGGGTGTAGCAGTTAACGGTGTTCTCTGGAACTAAAATTCATGTCACTGCTATGTTCCAGTAGAAGCTTAATTCTTAAAAAGATCTTAAAAAGAAGACTGATCTTTTATAACATACCTAATACTAATGCACAAATAGACAAAACACAGAATATACTAAAACAAAAAACATGATGGGAAAAAGAAAATCTAAAAATGGATGGAAATAACAATAATTGTGAACGGCCACAGGCAAAGACACAAATTACCTACTCTGACGTTCAATAGAGCATTTGATGATCAGTATCTGAACATGACTGAACATGCGCCTCTGTCCAGCCAGGACACTCGTTAGGGGGTGGGAGGGATTTCCAAGATTGAGAGGAGTTTAAACAGCATCCTCCTCTCAGCTACAACATCTAGACGGTTCAGCTCCACTCCCAGAACTAAACCAGCCTTCTTGATTAATTTGTGCAGTCTGTGAGTTTCTGTGACCTTTATAAACCAGACTTATAAAACATCCACAGCGAGGTGCCACAGATGTTAAAGGACCTGAGCCTCAAATCACACTAGAGTTATTTTTACCCACCAACTGTCACTTATGTCTCTGAATGTTCTCGGAGTCACTGACATTTTCTTATTCATTGTTGATTTTTCTTGTTCGTTTGTTGATGATTTATAGTCTGAAATATTACACTTTACCTTATTTGTTGGTAACAACCTTAGCTGGCCGTTTAAGGCTAAAACAAATGTTTGGTATTTAGACTGTGTTCAGTTTGACGGTGTCTACATATGGTGGGGTGGGTGCTGCCAATTCAGGTGGAATGAGCCTGTTTTCATGGTCACAGAAGGTACTAGGTTTGTAGCTACAGTTTATACAGCTGTTGTACCCTGGGGGAGCAGTCCAGGTCACCTGTTCCACTAGCAGCCTGTTTGACACAGTACTCATTTATTTCTAGTAACAGTGTTTCTACCACAGTAGTAACACCATGGGGACATTACACTGTGGTGACACTGTGGGTGTGTACGGTAAAAGTAAAGTATTTAACACATGATATGATAAAGTATTTTACACAGACTTTTCTGCTTTACACAAGTCAGTGAATTACACTGAGTGTAAACTAAAAGTGAAGTTTTATTTGATGTGTTCATCTTGATACATGTGAGATGATTAAAGTGCCCACATTTTTTGTGAGCTAAAGCACTGGAACAGAGTTTTACATCTGTTAAATAAAATTGTTTTAATATTTATGTACTTTGTGTTTTTTGTCATAACTGCATCAAGCCTGTTACTCATTGGCATCACAAAATTGCTGGTTTTGTCTTTTAATTTAAACCTTTCCAGACTTTTACTGCAGCCCCCTTTAATTGTTGTTTGTCCTTTAATCAAAGTTTCTCTATTCAATCTTTTCTTCAGTAGGTCAGATTGGGCCATGGTCTTATGATTGACCTGTCCAATCTAAAACCTTCCACTTTTTCCCTCTGAAGACATTTTCATCATGATTAATACTCACTGACACATTCTCAATTTAACCTAGTATATTAGCTTTGCCATCAGTTATACTTCTACCAGGTTCTGATTTTTCATGTATTATTTTTAGTTTTTGTTAAAACTTAATAGAACAGTGATAATTCTACAAACCTGGTTTGGGAGCTGGTTCCACAGGAGAGGAGCGTGACAGCTAAAGGCTCTGCCTCCCAGTCTCACTCCTTCTCGAGTTCAGTGATTTTTATTTCCTCAGTGACTTGAAAGCACATACATTTAAGATTTTGCTAGAAGCGGTTTTTCCAACTTTTTTGGCAGAATGTATGTGGATTCTGACAGTGTCTTAGACAGTACCAGTCTGAGAACTGGAGAAGGTTGCTGTGTCCATTATTAGAACAGGCTGTGAAATGTAGGTAGAGAAGACACATAAGTAACAGTCCTTACTCCCTCAACAACTGCTGCTGAAGTGAAATAATTATTTTTTTCCTTTTTTACTGTTATGGCAAAAAAAGTGCTGTTTCTAAAAATCAATTAAGGCAGATTTGAAATTCTACACACATACAGAATAATCCACAATTTTTGCAAAAGTGTGTTATTCAACTTATAGCAACTCTGGGCAACAAAGGAAAAGCAAAATGCAATAATTTATAAATAAGTTATTACAAAACCAGGGTCTAAGCCCCAAGGTGTTTTAGAAGAGCTGCAGCTGATTTTATTACAGAAAGATTTTAAGGAACTGAGTTTTAAACAAATGCTGAATTACTACAAGATTCTGAGCACAATGTGCCCCAAGTGGTTTCTAGATTTGCATTCAAAACACACACACCGGGACGTAACACACACACACACACACACACACTACTAAATCACAAACTCAGCAATGTGATAAAGAGCAGGTAGAAGCGGTAGTAGCTTCCTGGGGGCTCAATGAGTCAAGCATCAGACTGGGATGCAGAAGGTCGCAGGTTCGAAATCCCATCTGACTCCTAATCCATCCCCCACCAGGTGTGTCCCGGAGCCAGACACCTAGCGCCAGCTCTTTGTAAGTCGCTCTGGATAAAAGTGTCTGCCAGGCAAAATAAAGTAAAGTAGAAGGTCTTGGGTGCATGGACTGTGTAGGTGGAGCCAACCACTCCTATGATTTTGGTTCATGTATGTGTAGCAGTGCAAAAGGGATGGATGCTATAGTTACATTCCCAATAATCACACAGAAAACCTTTGGTGATACTTTTACAGTATAGGTGTAAAATGCATATTGCATTGGGAGGAAAGGGTTGATTGGGGGGCTCAGCAGTACATTTTTCTTGTAAGTCATCCCTACAAGCTCAATCCAGTCATGATGATGTTGAGATAAGGAATATAATGCAGTTATGTTTATAAAAAAGGATATAAATCTATGAAACAACAAAAAGGCTGCATATAGAACAGGCAAAAGCAGAGATGTCGTAAAACAACATTTTACACCAAGTAAGCCATTGTCCTTTTAGCCTGCCCCCTATGACCAATTACATAACAAGCTCAAAGAATTGAAAGAGACTAACTTTTCTTTCCCTCTGATGGCCCTGCTCTTCATCACTGAATTACTAATGAGTGCAGACAGAAGGCAGAGTCAGAGCAGCAGAAAATTTGCCTGAACCGAGCTTCATCTGTCATGGTCCTGATGAGAAGCAGAGGGAGTACCAGTACACGGTTTGATCCTCCAGCCCTTGGGCATGGCACAGCCAGCACTACCACACTAAGGCATCTGGGCCCCGAGTTGCTCCACTGAACAAACTCGCCCAAAAGTTGCTCTCAATGGCAACCAGGGCACATGAACAATTTTCTGTAAATGCAGGTTTCAAGTAGTCATACTCATTAATACAAATGAACACTGGCGTGATACGGGGGCATTAAGATTAGATACAATTATTTATAGTACAATAGGCTCACTAAACAATCTTTGTCCAGTGGAAGCATCTAATGTATAATCTTCAGCACCTTTAAGGTCTTAAGTATAATTTAAATGTGACTGTGCAACAGTAGAGCTAAGGGGCTGAGTTCACCATGTTCATATGGTTGAATGTCGTCAATTTGTGAGTTCATGAGAAGCAATAATGGCACTGAACTGAGCTGGGAAATCAGTATGAGGTTTTCCGAGTCACTTGAGTTTGCTGGACGCATGAAGACTAAGAAGTCTGATGGTAACAGGGCCAGCTGAAAAAATTACCAGGAAGTCAAAGTCCAGTAATAAATTCCTGGTGTCAAAATGGCCTAATATAACTATTTAATAGCTAATTGAGTGCAACAAAACTAAGGGGCATGGTGCCTCTCCTTGTTTCTTCGAGGAGCAACAATTACAGTTATCTCCACTAGAACATTATTTAGTATTGCCTTGTTTGAAAGTAGGGAATACCCAGGCTAATTAGAAAGGTTTCTGTAACAGTGACAAGTCTCAGTAGAGCTTACATGGTGGCATAAATTTAGGGATTTTATATTTCAACAGCTGCGCACAGCTCTCCAACTGAAGCACATGTAAGTAGAGGTCATCAGCCTCACCAAGGTCTAATGGGGCTTACAGCCATTTCCTATGGCATTTGTTTTTTTTCATGCTGCTGGATAAATAAAGTCATCTATTAGATGCGAGTTGACTTAAACATACTCCGGTTCTGATCTGAATGCCAAGCCTGTTAGATTATCCATCTGCTGAAAATTTACAGCTGCCTGTGAACACGTCTGGCCATGATTAACTACAGTATGGACCTATGTAGACTTAATTCATGAACACTTTCATGTCATTATTATCCTGTGTATCAGCTTCATCCAACTTTATCATCTGCAGTTTCATCATCTTACACATGAATATCTCTACAGGGAACACATTTGGAGACCTCAGAAAAACACACTGTGAAGCCTCAAGTGAAAGTATGTTGGCTGTTTGACACAAAGGAGAGTTCAAGTGAAGGATAGCGAGTCAGTGCTATCTCACAAAGACAGTGTAGTACATTATTATACCTCCCTGTTAACCAATAACACACTACTTCATCCAGGAGCAGTTTTTGTTTTTTGTTTTTGTGGCCGTTAGCAGAAGGATATGTCAGGGTCTTGAACATGTTATAATATTCTCATTTTGAATATTTGCAATTTTGCAATATTTGCACTGAACATGTTGTTCAGTGCAGTGAAAAGTGTTCTGAGCTGTACATTGGAGAAACCAAACAGCTGCTAGACAGGAGGATGGCCCAGTACAGAAGGAGCAACAACTCAGAACCAGAATCAGCTGTGTGCCTTCATATAATGGACACTCATTTAGAGTTCTGTAATATTAATATATCAGATGTTTTTAACTATCTATTTGAGGAAAAATTTACAAATATTAGATGCAGAAATGAATTGTCACTAACAAACCTCAGATCGCATGCAGAGCTAAATGTTTCTACCTTACAGGAAAGTCCAGTTGCCATGACTTGGACAACTTTACCATGTTTTTTTAATTAATTAATGACAAAATGAACCCCAATGTGTTTCCTGAATGACTTGACTGAAGTAATGACTCCAGTTAAAATTGACCCCAAAACGTAAATATTTGTTATAAAAAACAAACTGGAACTGTACTATTCACATCTATTTTTGCATCTTACTGTATGTCCATTAGAGGGCAATATAATGAGACATTACTACATCACTAGATTACAGTGTATAAAACAGACATTCAGCGTGCCAAGCAACTTTGCTGTGATATAAAACGAAACGAACTATCCTATGTGTTTTTTTTTCATTTGATCATATTTGGCTGGAATAATTTGTTGGCCAATTTAACAAATCCTTATGTTTATTTTTTTCACACAGAACTATTCCTAGTTAACGTGTACACCACCACTTAACAGTTAACATTAAACTTGCACTTCCCTATGACTGACACGCCCACTAGCGAAAAACTAGTGGGTACCTGAAAAAGTGCAGCCTGGTAGCTCAATGGGTTAAGTGTCAGACTGGGATGCAGTAGGTCGCAGGTTAGAACCCCGTCTGACTCCTAGTCCATCCCCTAGCAGGTGTGTCCTTACAGGGACACCCAGCTCTAGCTCCCTGTAACTCGCATTGAATAAAAGCGTCTGCCAAGCAAAGAAAAAAAAAAAAAAAAAGCCCCACACCCAAACACATAACATCCTTACCACAACTGAACTGTCACAGGTCGGCCCGGTCTGCCCCCGCCTTCCCGTGTTTGGTTTGCCCGATAACACCCCACACCTGTCTCCCAGCTGTCTCCCTATCACACTCACCTGCTCATCACAATTCTCTCCCTCTAACTTAAGACCCCACCCCTCCGTTACCCCAGAAACTAGATCACTGTCTGCTATCATTCCACTCTCGGAAACGGACGTTTCTAAGCTTCTCTACCAAAGTCACCCCACCACCTGTTCCCTAGATCCCATCCTCTCACACCTCTGCTGACAAGCGTCCTAAATTCCTTACTCACAACAGGAACATTTCCCACCACTTTCAAACAGGCTCTCATTGTTTCTCTACTCAAAAAACCCACACTCAATCCTCCTTTAATAGACAGCTTACGCCCAGTCTCCAATATACCATTTTGCTCTAAAATTCTTGAAAGAAAGCAGTTCTAGCTCAACTTTCTTTATTTCTCCAAGAGCATGATCTACTTGACCCTCTCCAGTCTGGTTTCAGAAAAGGACATTCAACGGAAACCTCCCTCCTGGCAATGGTGAATGACCTTCGTACTGCAAGAGCTGCCCGCAGATCTTCTGTCCTCTTACTTCTGGACCTATATGCCGCTTCTGACACAGTCAATCACCAGATTTTTCTCTCTACACTGTCAGACTTAAGAATTACAGGAAATGCACTGAATTGCTTCTACTCCTATCTTCAAGATAGGTCTTTCTGGGCATTGTGGGGAGGTGAGACATCCACACTCTTTAAGGTAACCACAGCGGCCCCACAGGGCTCTGTCCTTGGGCCTCTTCTCTTCTCATTATACACTCATTCTCTCTGTAACATCATCCAATCCTATGGCTTTTTATATCACTCCTATGCTGACGACACTCGGCTCTATCTGTCCTTCCCACCAGAGGATACCACAGTGTCAACAAAAATTTCAGCCTATCTCTCAGACATATCGGCTTAGATGTCTGAGCGACACCTCCAATTGAATTCATCAAAAACTGAGATCTTGTTCTTTCCAGGCAGCAACTCCCCTCAGCAAAACATCTCAATCCAAATCGTCTTACTTAACCCAACACCTACATAGTCTGCCAAATGTCTTGGAGTTTGGATTGATGACAAGCTGAGCCTGAATGAGCATATTGCTGGGACCTCCAGATCCTGTAGATTTAATCTCCACAACATCAGAAAAATTAGTCCTTTTCTCTCCCAACAGGCTGCACAGCTCCTTGTCCAGGCAATGGTCATCTCTAAACTTGACAATAGTAACTCTCTCCTGGCTGGAGCTTCTGCAGTTTCTATTAAACCCCTCCAGATGGTCCAAAATGCAGCGGCCTGCCTCATTTTCAACCAGCCGAAATACACTCATGTCACACCTCCTCTCACCTCTCCACTGGCTCCCTGTAGCTTTTCGCATTGAGTTTAAATCCTTGATGCCTACAGGGCTCTCAATGGATCTGCTTCATCTTACTTTAACACACTACTGGTAAGTTACACTCATGCACGCTCTCTCAGATCTGCGAATGAAATGAGGTTAAAAATCCTGTCTCCACAAGGTCTCAGATCACAATCGAGGCTTTTCTCTTTTGTGGTCCCTGGCTGGTGGAACTGCAAGTGGCATGTTCTTTGTCTTGACAAGTTAGGTCTTATCAGGGTTCTTTGTTGGTGGAGTCATCTCCTTGTAAGTCGCTTTGGATAAAAGCAAAGTAAAATCTCCTGCATTTTTTACTATTTTTAATTTAAAACGTGTGCCAAGGTTTCACATAATGACAGATAAATTTTCAGTAGGTAAAGAGAGATATCCCCGTTTTTATGCTCCTTTGATTTTATATAATCTATTTGTACAGCTGGTCTAGATGAAAGTGAGTGCAGTAGTAGCATTTTGCTCTCCTAAGCTCTTATTTTTCCATAAATAACTGCACAACTTAAGCTCTCACTGCAACCATTTGCATTTGCAACACATGCTTTCGTTAGCCTCTTTTTTATGTTTGAATTAATTCAATAAGATTGTGAGTGTCAAAGATATTTGCAGCAGGGCCTCAGATGACATAGCTCTGGTCACGAGTACTACAGTGAGGAATCGTGGAGTCATCTTTGACCAGGATATCTTTTCTATAAAATAAATATGTAGAATAATATTTAGGTCCTGATCATAAAGTGCTTTGTATGTTAGGAGACATGATAAATAGATTTTTTGTTTTGTATTTTAAACTCTAAATCACAAATCTGTTAATAAGTTGAATCCTCAATGTGTAATGTGTTTGGATTATTGTTTTGCACATTAAGTCAGTTATTACACCTCTATACTCTTTATATAGAGTAGACAGAAACCACGTCCTTCCGGTACAGTGGCAACGTCTCTTAGGAATAAATTATTTAATGTCTAATGATTGTGTATTTGTTGAATAGCATAAAAGGTGACCTCAATTATTAACCAGATGTTGCTGTTCATACTCTGACTGAGGTTTTTCAAAGCTTCAAATCTTTTTTGGCACAATAAGAAGGAAAGCCTCAAAGCTATAAAGG
Source organism: Microctenopoma stevenorrisi (assembly GCA_032270685.1). Taxonomy (NCBI): domain Eukaryota; kingdom Metazoa; phylum Chordata; class Actinopteri; order Anabantiformes; family Anabantidae; genus Microctenopoma; species Microctenopoma stevenorrisi. The sequence goes on along the minus strand of JAUMTR010000019.1, from coordinate 730,298 downwards.
ATGGACTAAGCCAGACTGAAAAACAAACAGGTGATTATAACACAGGAGCTAAAGAGAGCAGGGAGACAATAGGAAACCACAGGAACCAGGCCCAGGTACACAGGAGACAGAGAGAATGGGGTCCTCATATTTATGTCTCCACAAAGTCCAGGACCAGCTTTTCTTGGAGTTCTGGGATAAGCCTGTTGACTGCTGGAAATGAGAAAGTCATACATCACGAGAATATACCTAATTCCTACAGACAGCCTGAGCTCACACTAGTGGTAACGGTGTTCAGAATATACAGATTAAGATTTATGAATTATATGACTTTCATCTAACGACATGTAAATTGACTAATAGGTCTGACAATCATAGTTATCATGGGTTTTGTGCGTTCTGACTGCATTATGCTTGCTCTTCACACCATGGCAGTGTTTTCTGAAATTCACAGATGTCAGCGTTCAAAGTGGGAAGGCTTTTATCTCCAATTCAGTGTCAAACTTGCCTCTCACATTAAACCACAATGAAGTGCCTTTATCTGCTTCTTTCTGAAGTGATATTGTTGTCATTCCATCAGCCCTGTGTAAAAGATCTTTGAAAAGCACACTCCTGATGTTCTGCTGTAAAGGTGTCGGAGTCACATTGGAGAAATTAGACAAAAAGTGGCCTTTTAAAATCCAGACAGAGGATTATTTGAACTTTGATGATTTGCATAACAGCATTGCCACATGTCATCAGTGTTGAGTGTTTCCAAAGCATGTTCAAAGTTGTGAATCTGACTTTTTGTGTTTTTTGTATTCTTAAACCGTGAAGCTGAATCATAGCTCACTTCAAAAAGGTGCATGAAGGCAGTCTGCTACAGCACCACAAACATGAAAAGTTTGATATCAATAGTAGCACCTTCATTAATAGATTTCATTACAGTCACTGAAATAAAGCTAAAAACTAGGTTTGAGTTTCTGTGTGGATGGAAATGAAGGACTGTCATTGTTCTCAATGAATTTCAGTGTTGGCATTACACATTGGGTAGTGTTCTTCTTTTAATTAAATAAACGCACTGGAGATCAGCATCTGAGTCCAAAGGTGTTACAAAAGGTGTCATTTTTTTCTTGCCGTCAAGGGGGCACACAAGCTTACAGTCTCAAGGTCTGTCAGTGTCTGCTCGCAGGCAGTTCGGGCACACTCATATTTATAGTTAAGAAAAGATAAGCAAGTTGGATACAGAATGTTTCATCTTACTCCCTTTATGCACAAACATGATAAACTGGCTACCGCTTGTTAGAGAAAGATGGTCAAAGGTCAACAGATCGACAAGCAGAGGTGGTAACTCTCTCTATATGACAAACGGTTAACATAGACCCCTACTGGGATAGTACATATGGTTAAAAGGTTGGCAGAAGGTCCCTAGAAGAGGTTAACATAAGTTTCACTACATTCCTCTAAAGGGTAACATAAGTTTTTAATCATTCTATAGTAATTTCTCTAATAGGTAGTAATGTGAATTAAATGTTTCTCCAGTTCCACAGTTTGGGTTCAAACCTTTTATGCTATGGTTGGATTTTTGTTTTAGATTATGGTTGTTTTAGGCATTTTGGGGCCTTCCAAAATACAAATGACCAACTTTATATACTGTCCAGATACACATCACAACATAAATCACCTACACATTGTAATGCCCTTGGACACAGCATATTGAAGTAGCAGCTGATAAACCACCAAGATCCCAGACATAGTTCACACAAGACACAGCGCTGGAAGGTCTTTTTCACACATTGTTGCAAACATCAGTGTGTCACTTGGAAAATCCTAATATAACATTGTGCTCACACCAGTCAGGAAGTTCTACAACCAGAAACCCTGGTCATCAGGCAACAAGACAGAGAACAAACCTGCGAACCAAGAAAAGCCATCACAGTAGCCAAAGAAGAGGTACAGTTGGACAGCTTCTATGTCACTGCTGCCTCCAGGCGGATTTGGCATGGCCTACAGCACATCAGGACTACCAGGCTAAAGAACTTTTTCTCTCCCTAGGCCATAAGACTGCTAAAACACGGATAGGAACTTAAAATAAGAATCCATTTAATTAAATTGTTTAGTTACTTGTGGTACATGCACAATCCCCGAACTCCGCCGAGGCCTACCCCATCCCACTCAATTAGCATGCTAATTGCTAAAGGCTATTAAATGCTAAAAGTGAAAAACAATCTCTTGAACCCCACCAAAGACCTAATAAGCTTTTAGCAGTTTAATAAAAAGTCCCATAGAAAATGGGCTGATTTAACCCTGTGGGGTCTGTCTTAAGAAGGTGAGTAGTTTAGTGTAGTATATGTGTTGTTTGTGATGATTTAATTTATACCACGGACTAAATAGGGGACGATCTTTTCAGCTAAACCGGAAGTGGCTTCTGCTATTCAAAATGAGAATATTATAAATTGTAAACTCTAAGATATTCACTTCTAAATGTTTTCGAAGTGACACTTTCTTTGTAACCAGACGTTCAGTTCCTTCTGCTGAACGCGGCATAGGTCGGCACACCCACACAATTTCTCAGGGAATTGCTAAATCTAGTTTATCTTTATTTTTTCATTCTTTTGTGGCATATGGTGTGGACAACAAATAACACATTTCATTGTTAATAGTAATGTGTCTCTTTGTGCACATGACAACAAAACCTTTATACTGAAAAGACAGCTGCAGTCAGACTGTTGCCACTAGGGGCAGAACAGTACAATGACAAACAGCTGACCCCATCTGTTTGGGTTAACTTGTGCTCAAAATAACTGTGTCCATTTTATAGTCCTATTAATTCTGTGTCGTCAATTCACTCAGGCATTAATACAGTTCAAAAAGCTAAGGCTTTTCCTCCTGCCCTCTGTATACTAATTCTTCAGCAGCAGTCAGCAGCAGTGCACATTCAGGAGAATGCTTTGAACATTCAGTAGTTTATATCAGCATGCTGCATACAGCACTTGATCACCTCCACAGGTATGTCACAGTGCACCTTGAGCATATTCATATTAGTACCATCTGGGACAGACATTGTCATTTGCATGAACTATGTTTGGGGCCTAATATATCTAATCTAATAATTATTTTATTTTACATAATAGATTGAATTACAACAAATAATATCAGATATCTGGTATACTATTGCATTAAATGTAAGTATTAATATGTGGAAAACACCACTGTAAGAGGTGGGAAGGTTTTACCCCAAATACTAATTCACAAAAGGCAGAAATTACTCCTCACTTGAAACATTCAGTTACAATAACCTCACAATATTACACTTTTAGTCAAATCCACATCAACATAATGTATTCTTCTGAATAGATTTATACATTATATAAATGTATTTATACAAAAAAATATTGTACAATTTAATACAATTAAACTGATTAGTCAAGCAGTAACTGTCCTCTACAGCATATATATTACTGGTTTTCCTCTTAACAACCTGGAAACATCATAGTGAGACATTTCTATTATTTTGTCTGACAGTTAACACATTTTTATTCCATGATTGTTCATATGTATATATATATATAATACTGTGAACAGGTGAGTGTGTGCTGCTCTTAAATATTAGCTTTTTCACAGTCAAAGGCTAGAGATGATCCCTGGGACATTGTTCAAAAACAGATGGTCACATCTAGGTAACAAAAGGTTGCTAGAATCTGTTCTAAGCCCAAGGTCAAAGAGAATGTGTGTTAAAAGGCCATTGATGAAACAGGTGGGCAGCTCTGTGCTGGACTGCCTGTGCTCATCACTTGTTGTGGGTCCTGTAATCTCTGATCCAAGTCAGACCCTCTTCTGTGGAGCCTGATGCAAAAAGGAGTCATTAATAACATATGTGTATATTTCCCTCACTTAGCTCCAGAATAAATAAAATTAGGACTCACCCAGTGGTTTGTATTCACAGCCGATGTAGCCCTGGTAGTTGTGGTTTTCCAGAGTGCGGAACAGGTAGCTATAGTTGAGCTCTCCAGCACTGTCAGGCTCGTTCCTGCCCGGAACCTGAGCAACCTGAACATGACCTGAGAAACACGACAATACTTCTTTTCAGACTGTGCTATTGAACTCCAATAACCCCAGAACACTGCTGGTTATTGGTGACAGAGTTTGACCAATACAATGCAAGTGTTTCTTGAAATAGTTTTCTAATTTTTCCTTGGTGATAAAAGATCCGGACATAGTTGAAGTCTAGAGGAGCACTTGGAGACTGATATTTAATCAACTGTATACAAACAGAATAAAATGAGTGGCGATGTATTCTGTGTCTGCTGTCAGCTTTGTAAGGCGATAATATGCGGGAGCATCCTCTATCATTCCAAAGTGGCCAAACAAAATAAATGACTGTTGCGTTAAATCAGACAGTGATTTTCTTTTCTTTGAATTGTTATCTTAAAGACGTACTCCTAACAACTTTAACTAAACATGGCTAAACAATCAACAGTAACAGTAAATTAATGCCTTTCATTTCAACTCAACTAATATGAATGTAGACAAGTTGAAAAATAATAATTTTCTGAGAAATATTATATTATTCAATTATTTTATATATGAAATATTTTTCCGAAAACAGCCAGAAATGAGCCAGACAGAGACTGGGTATAATATGCTATATTTAGAACTGTGGACTGTGTCTTACATTTGGGGGTGATCTCAATAAAAATCTAGTGACCTATTTATGTAAATACCCTAGTAGCAGTCAGGTGGTGGGAGGGGGAGCACACTAGAAACTAATCTTATTGTCAGGAGAATATCCATCTTGATAATAGAAACATGAGACTGAGGCGATGCTGAGAGATTCAGCCATCTGTTCAGGTCTACTTCACTTTCTTTGTCCTTATTAAAGTTATTCTAAACCAAATAAATAAAATACTAAAGCTAAATACTGCACCAATGCCAAGATATCTGAGGGTCTTAATGCAATTTGAGATAATATGATGGACGTTTCAAAAGACTAATAAATAAACTAGAAAGTTTCTGGGGAAACTTTGAAGGTTCCTGCCGCCGTGTACCGCTGAACCTTAGACCCATCTCCCCGACCAGAGAGCAGGACTTACCGAGTGTTTACAAACACACACAGTAAACATGAGCAGCTTTGACTACCTTAAAGGGAAGTGTCAGCCAATCAGAGAGCAGGTGTTAAGAGGGTGCTTCAGTTGCCAGGGTAACGAGCACAGACACAGACCTGCTACTAACTGCCGTTTTCCTTGGTGGCATTTGGTCCTTGCTGTTTAAAAACTATAAATCCTATCACTATGAGAGTTACACCGACAGAACCAGGACAAGTGTCTCTCTCTATA